>VMDO01023732.1:0-31073 GCA_007922755.1 Pedetes capensis
GCCCTGTGGCATCTGATCCCGTCAGATCTCAGAAGCTAAGCAGGGTTGGGCCTGGTTAGTACCTGGATGGGAGACCACCTGGGAACACCAGAAGCTGTAGGCTTGGGAGAAGGACCTGGCAACCCCCTCCCAAAAATCAATCTGCCATTGAAAACCCTATGAACAGCAGAGAAGCACTGACAATAGTGTTTCCCCTGTTCTACAGAGGGTCGCTATGAGTCGGATACCGACTCGATGGCACCTAACAACAACAACATATAACCAGTCAGGCTGGGATTTAGCCCAGTTGGTAGAGGGCTACTCTGCACTCTCTGAAGACCTGGGTTTCAATCCCCAGCACCGCAAAAATGGAACAAGGACATGGCAATCCACTCCTGAAGCAATCAGCCTTTGAAAACCCTAGGAGGGTCACTATGAGTTAGACAGGACTGGATGGCAACTAACAACAACAATATAACAAGTCCCCTTGGTGGTTACTTCTGTTCATCAATACTCTTAATGTTTTAATCTTTTTTTTTTTCCAGTACTGGGCCTCATGCTTGCATGCTCTGCAAGTGCTGGACCACTGAGCTGCACCTTCAGCCCATTTTTTTTTTTAACTTTTTGAGACAGTGTCTTGTTAAGTTATGCAGACTACCTCTGGTCTCGAACTTGTGATCCTCCTGCCTCTGCCTCCTGAGCTGCTGGGATTATAGGCATGCGCCACCGCATCGGCTTAGGTTTTAATCTTTAACAAAGGAATAATTCAGTGAGGACCTCAAATCCACTTTTTATATTTAAATGAAAATAACTGAAAAGTAAAATTACAGCAAAATATACAAATTAATGACTGTGTGGCAAAACTTCCTTATCATAAAATACATTTTAAATACAGCTCAAAATATCAGAGAATAGTCTAGTTTTAATTGATGTAGTAACCTGGTGCTTGGCAGTTAAAGACACTTGGAGCAAAATGACATTTTCCTGTTTCTTCAGCAATCAAGGCGTAGTCCACCTGGCTGAGGCCGCTCACAGCTGGCAAAAACAAGTTCCAGAGTCCCTCTGCTTTGGCCATTTCCTGCCAAAAGGATGGATAAAAGTGATCAAAACTTGGCATGACCCAAAGGGATTTATTTTTAAAAGATAATGGTGTTTATGCTTTTTGAAATTTAAGAACATTTATGGAGTTATTCCATTGTATTCTATAGTGTGTGAAATCAACTGGTTACTAATTCATTATAAATCAATCCTTTTCTTTTCTTCTTCTTTTATTTGCAGTACTAGGGGTTGAACCCAGGGCTCCGTGCATGCCAGGCAAGTGCTCCACCACTGAGCCATCACCCCAAATCCTGGCTTCTTTTTTTAAATCTTGAGACAGGGTCTCTCTAGGTTGCACAGGCTGCCTCCAGCCTTGGACTTGTGATCTTCCTGCCTCAGCTTCCTAAATAGCTGGGATCACAGATGTGCACCCGAGTGCCCAGCTGACAGCTTCTTAACAGTTAGAGACATATTTTTTCCTCTAGGCTTCCTTAGATTTGGCCAAAAAGCTAAATGCTTTAGACCAGTGGTCCCCAATCTTTTTGGCCCAGGGACCGGTTTCACGGAAGCAAACTTTTCCATGGATAGAGGAGAGGAGGTGGTTTCGAGATGATTCAAGCACATTACACTTACAGTGTAAACACAGATGAAGCTTCGCTCATTCACCTGTTCCTCACACTTGTACTGGTCAGATGCTCGGGGGTTACGGACCCCTGCTTTAGACCTTCTCATTAAATCAGAACTATTTTTAAATCTCCCACATTTGAGCATAATCATGCCAAATATATTATTAATGCCTTTCAGTTTCTTACATGAGTTGCTAGGAAAATTTGAAAAAATAAAATGTAGTATAAACCCATGTAGGACAAACATTCTACTTTTTTTCTTCCCTCAGTACTGGGGATGAATCTAGGGCCTCACACCTGCTAGACAAGGACTCTACCACTGAGTTATCCTCCCAGGCCCCAAATGCCCTGCTTTGACTTAAGTTTCAATTTAGTAATGGCTAATAATGAATGCCTGCAGCTGTACCACTGTGGCATCAATCCTGTCAGATCTTGGAAGCCAAGAAGGGTCAGATCTGGTTAGTACTTGGATGGGAAACCGCCTGGGAACACCAGGTGCTGTAGGCTTGGGAGAAGGTCCTGCCAACCCACTCCCCGCAAACAACCAGCCATTGAAAGCCCTATGAATAGCAGAGAAGCAGGACAATAGCGTTTCACCTGTAGTACACAGGGCCCCAATGAGTCGGACACCCACTCGACAGCACCTAACAACAATGAATAGTTTTGATCTCATTTTTTTCTTTGAACAGCTGAAGAGGTTGTGTTTATTATGTAACCATATACAGAATACTATGGAAACCATTTATACACTACATATTCGATTTTTACCTTTCTTTTAAAAATCATCACAATTCTCTACCTATATAGCAACAAAAGTTAAGGTCTCAAATACTTGGATATGAATTTTCCAGTGTTAAGGATTTGGTTTCTTATTTTAACTTTTCTTACCTTGAGTTTATCAATCACTGAAGGATGTTTCCACTTCTCTACTGAGTTTTTGTTTCGAACATAGTATTCATATACCTCCTGAAAGTAATAAAAGGAAGAAAATTATTAGCTCAAGTTAATACAAAGTAAACAACATCATAAACTGATATCTAAAGTAAATATGTTTAAGTGAAAAAACTTTTTCAGCTGTGATTAAATAACTAGTATATCTTTGTGAGTGTGTGTGGGAGGGGTGTAATTTTTTTGAGACAAGATCTTGCTATGCATCCAAGGGTGGCCTAAAACTTGGTATGTAGCCCAGACTGGTCTGGAACTCACAGTCCTCCTGCCTCCAACTCCTGAGTGCTGGGATTACAAGTGTGTATCACCATGCCAGGCTAGTAACACATCTTTTTAAAATCAGACAGAATAATAAAAATTCTAAAGGTTTGCTGTTCACAAAAGTCTGCTGCCTCAATACTGTTGTTGTTAGGTGGCATTGAGTTGGGTCCAACTGATAGCAGAATGAAACACCCCCCATCACTGTGCCATGCCTGGCACTATTATCAGTGCTTCTATGCCATTCATAGGGTTTTCAGTTGTGGATTGTTTCAGGAGTGGGCTGCCAGGTCCTTCTCCCTAGCATGCAGCATTTAGTGTTCCCAGGCAATCACCTATCCAAGGACTAGCCAGGCCCAACCCTGCTTAGCTTCTGAGATCAGGCAGGATCACATGCCAAGGGGCTAGGACTGTAGATTGCCTCAGTATTAGATAGTAATAATCTTATACCCAAGATTTAAATGTTCCATTTCCAGAAATATGGTGCACTAGATAGGCACAGAAACCTCTCAACTAAAATGTTGTTGTTAGGTGCTGTCGAGTTGGGTCTGACTCACAGTGACCCTCACAGGGTTTTCAATGGCTGATTGCTTTGGGATTGCTTTGGGAGTGGATTGCCATATCCTTCTGTTCTCAACTAAAAAGGCTAGATAAGATATTTAAAACAATTTTAAAATATATTTGCTAATCCATAGCTGTGGTGGAAGGAAAATAAACTCCTTGAGGCCAGGAACAAACAAGCTTGAATCTTCAGCTGTGAGTGAAGCGCAGAGCCAGGCTGTCTGGGCCATGCAGGCTGATCTATGTCAACCTAGGCCCCAGGGGCCACATTGGCAGGGGTCAAGACAAAGCCAAGGGCCTAAAACACAACAAGAAGGGAGGACCAGAGATCACCTCTTCCCTCTACCAAAGGCAGGATGCTTGATGGGTAAAACCTAAGTGTGTGTGTGTTGGGGGGGAACATACACAAATATCCCTGCCTCAGAACCAGACCAGGAGGAGGGTACAGACCATATAAAGGCCTCAGTTCCGAGTGGAATAGAAAAAAAAATGAAACATTTCTAATCTAAAGCCTGCCTCCATCCAAGTTTGGGATGTGAATTCCAGATCTCTGTGGCCCTAAAATCTCAAGCCAAATACAAAGTGTATAATGTTCCTGGTAATGACGCCGCCAAATATCTGGCAGAAACCTTGGTGAATCCTCTCTGCAAGATGGAGTTTTAAACAAAATCCTTGAAGACCTCCCTCAGATAAAATTACATTCCAAGGGACATGAGCTCACCAGGAAAACTACTAATCACTGAAGAAAACAAGCCACCGTAAGAGATGCAAGAATTAGAAAAATATCAACAGAAGAGAGTCATGCTTCCCAAAGACTATAGATAATGTTTAGATACAGGATATGAAGTAGTTGGATTCAGTAAATTCTAAGAATAAAAGAAGGAATTAAACATGTGACAAAGGACTATCAATGTTGATAAGGCAAATTTGAAAAAGAACAGAATGCAACTCCAGGAAAAGAAAACCTCAGGGATTAAACTTCACAATTACAGAGAATTCTCAAAGATTGGTGGGTATCAGTATCACTTGGGGAACTTGGTGAAAAATTGGAGTGCAGGTTCTATCTTACTTCAGTGAGCCGGGGCCTCTGGGTTCTTTGGGAGCTTTCAGGGAGAAGGACCAGGCAATCCACTCTCAAAACAATCTGCCATTGAAGACCCTATGAATAGCAGAGAAGCACTGACAACAGTGCTGGGCATGGCAGTGTCAGGTAATGTTTTGTTCTGTTGTACATAGGGTCGCTATGATTCGGACCCAACTCTATGGCACCTAACAACAACAAAGAGAAGTCCTAAATGCTCCAAAATTAGGCAACTGTTGTTATATGGGCAGGTGAAAATTGGACCGAATATAGCAGAAAAAAAATAATAAATTAGAAGAAAGATCTAATGAAATTACACAGGACGATGCACAGAAATTCAAGAGAAGGAAAACATGAAGGAATAAGGGATTTAACGGGTTCAGAAAGTTCTAACACAAGGCTTCTTGGGGACATAGATAAAAAGAAGAGGAGAGAGGAAATATTTAGAAAAATTATTCCAAGAAGTTTTTAGAACTGGTAAAAGACACCAATTCTCAAGTTCAGAAAGTACAATGATCTGGGCGAGGTGGTGCACATTTTTAATCCCAGCAACTCGGGAGGCAGAGGCAGGAGGATTGCAAGTTTGAGGCCAGAGACTACTTGTGTAATTTAGTGAGACCCTGTCTCAAAATACAAAGTAAAAAATGGGCTGCAGGTACCGCTCAGTGGTTGAGCGCTTGCAAAAAGCATGTGTGAGACCCCAGGTTCAACTCCCCAGTACTGCAAAGAAAAGAAAGTACAATGAAGCCAGAGCACAGTAAAATGGTATCAAAGAGAAAGAAAAGCTCTTTAAAAAGAGAGTGGCAGGGGAAAAAGATAGATTAGGGATAATTAATTAAGATTGAGAGATGATTTCCCACAGCAGCAAATGAAGCCAGAAATCAGTATGCTAATATCTTCAGTTACTGACAGAAAACTGCTATTGACCTAGAATTTTATGTTCAAAATACTACCTTTCAAGAATTAGGACAAAATAGGGACTCGGTGGAGGTTCATTGCCACTATGGGGCCCAGCGGCAGAAGCAGCCCAGAAGGCCTGCACTAAACCAAAAGGAAGATGTCCCTGTATGAGGACCTGGGAGAGGACACCAGTGATTCAAAACCAGAAGGCTCCATAAACCTTGTGGGTTGATGGAAGTGTAGGCAGAGTGATGTAAAGGATGCATAATGGAAAAAGCCAGTGGTGTATTACTCTGTACCCTACTATCATTTACTAATAAAGGGAGGGGGGAAAAAAAGAAAGAAAGTGAGACCATGGTTCTCCCATTAGCAGAGACAACAGAAGTACTGATGAGTCCTTTAGCACGAATACCTTGGCTATACAATACCTTTTCAGCTGGAAAGATGTGTTGTTTCATGAAATGTTTCACCTTAGTAAGAACGTCCTGGCCTTTCCTACTCTGCACAAACAACTGTTTGGTAGTATCAGCCTGTGGTTGTGCAGTATTGAAGGTCCTTTGCCACAAAAATAAAATGAAGTAAAAATTACAAAGATGTCCAACATCATCATTATATAATTCTGAAGATAATGTAAAACCACTCCCAAGCTAACTCCCCCAAAATCCCTCAGAAGTGATCACCGTATTTGGGAGGGTTGGTTGGTTGATTTGTGGCAGTGCTAAAGATTGAACCCAGGGCCTTGTGAATGTCAGGTAAGCGCCTTACCACTAAGCCACATCTCTGGCCTCATAGAGTAGTTTTGTATTTCATATTATGGGGTATTGTCTGACCATATTGTCTGACAAGGTCTGGATATGGGGAAGAGGGGTTCAAGGAACTCATCTTCCAAGAAATGGATGGAGATGGAGAAAAAAATGTGCTTTTTTCTTTCTAGGAATAGGATCACTGCTTCTAATTATTATATACATAATTACTCTATGTTTAGGACTAATACTTATAACTAATATTGTATTAAACTCTAATGAAACAAATGCTGAAGGAATGACATGACTGGGGGAATTTGTAAATGAATTAGAGGTAATGACCTCCAATTGTAAGGGTTATGTGGACAATATTCTAAAGCTGATCAGCAATTTACCCCCTGGAACTCAAACATTAAGTGATTTATGCTTCAGCTGCAGCAGGCTGAGTTATTAGCCCCTAATTGGATTGAAGTGTCCCCATCTATGATAACTAAGGTTTACAAAGAAAGTATAGCACAATTAAAAGAATGCACAGGCCTGTTCCCACAGTACAAAAGTCTCCTTGACAATTTATGGCTCCCAGCTGGGGGAAAGAGCGAATGTACAACATGGGCAGGTGCTTATCTGTCTAAAGGCAGACCTTAGTTCCCAGCTATAGGGAAAAAATAGAGGCTGATGTTTTGGTCAGCCTGACCCGCCACTGCCTTATATAGAAACATATAATGAGCAAGGAGCTAAAGTGATAAATAAGGATAGAGTTCAAACACCCTATTATGGCTTATCATTTATAAAAAGCCTAAGAAGAGATAGACGTTCCAGGTGTTTGTTATCTAAAAATAATAAAATTTATGCTTTGAACTATATGGGCTGTTATGATTAAAAAGTACTTGTGAAACTTTGTTTTGTGGATAATTGCATGTGCTATTTTTATTGCTTGCATGACCTAAGCCAAAAAAGCCTGCATAAAACACTGAGTTATCTGAGCAATAAATCGGAACAGATTCACAGTGCCTCCGATCTGCTGTGTCTGTTACACATTGCTGACTCCTCATCTGCCTTCAGGAACCCCTGGATCCTAGGCTGCAGCAATCCTAAGACTGTGGCAATGGGGTAAATATAGAATCTGTCTATTTTGAACATTAAATTTTAATTTTAAAGCACTATGTGGGAACAGTAGAAGCCTGGCATGACCTCAATCCATGCCAGTTTTTGAATCTTTCCTGAACTCCCTCCCATATTCACTAAGGAGAAGCAAGGAACACGAACAGACATCTAATCATTATTCTTCTATACACCTTGCAAATTACCACCACGGGAAGTCATAAAGAAGAACTTTAGAGGCCAATAGGAAGGCCGACAGGCATCTGTTATGCTGTGAAAATCACCAGTCTCCATTTATAAAATGAACTGTGAAAATCAACGGTTCTACTGCTATGCCATGGGTTCTTGCAGCTTGGGCAAAATTTCTGGGGACACTCACTGAATTGGACACTCTCTGAATACACATGGTGAGTGTGGCTGGCAAAGAGTGATAGATGCCTTAAAAAGTACCCCACTGATGGAGACATGAGCTTTAAAGACCCTCATGAAGTGTCACAATAATATTTTACTAACCACGACTACTATGAGAGAAATTTTTTTTTTTTTTGTGGTACTGGGGGTTGAACCCAGGGCCTGCTTTGCAAGTGCTGGACCACTGACTGCACCCCCAGCCCATTTTTTCACTTTTTTTTTGAGACAGGGTCTTGCTAAGTCCTGCAAACTGCCTCTGTTCTCCAACTTGCAATCCTCCTGCTTCTGCCTCCCAAGCCGCTGGGATTACAGGTGTGCACCACCACGCCCGGTGAGAAATCAATATTTCTAAGTTAATAAAGAAACTTATGTAATACATAATCTTACCTTAACTATTAGAAGGAAACATTTGGGAGTTTTATCTTTATCTTTCAAAGATTATACATTCAAGTTGAGAATTTTCTTTAGGTCAATTTATGTTTAGGGATATAAGAGATTTATCAAAAAACTATCATGATTAGCAACAGCCATTCTGGCATAAACAATAAAAATAAGCACTGTCTTCTTAAAGTTTACAATCTTCACATACTTAATAATTCTGTTGACTGAATGAAAACACTAGGTTACCTCCCTTCTCAGCATGAACTTACTGAAACATACCTAACCAAAGCTCTAATTTGAGTTACCAAAAAATGTCAACTTTTCTTACCTTTTTGAGAGTAGTAATCCAGTCTCTGCCAGAGGTTGCACAGTATTGGCAAACAGAAAGCTATCCTCAGATGAATTATTTCCCAAAAGATATCTACTATATACACCCTGTAAGTAAATTAATAAAAGGAAATTAAAACTCATTAAAGACTTTTGTTCAATTATTCAATTAGTCTTTCCACAGGTTCTCTGCTGTGTGGGAAACTAAACCCACAGGGTATGAAGACATAAATTAGACTCCCAATGCTAGAAAGTTCCCCACAGGTGTAACAATACCCCTTGTGTCATGTAGTTAAAAACACTCATCCATGCAGAACTGTAACTTCAAATCAAACTTCAAAATGGCCTCAGCCATTACCAAAGACACCAAATCTGAAACTCATAATCTCTAATGACCATTGCCTTCTCTTCAGAGTGCAGGTAAATCTAAAGAAATCAAATGGGATCAAGACCTAAAACCAAAGAGAAGGCAACCAAATGACTTAATCTCATTTTTGGACCCCTGATTTAGATAAAGCCTGCAGCCGTACCACTATGGCATTTGATCCCATCAGATCTCAGAAGCTAAGCAGGGTCCGGCCTGGTCAGTACTTGGATGGGAGACTGCCTGGGAACACCAGGTGCTGTAGGCTTGGGAGAAGGACCTGGCAGCCCACTACTCCTAAAAAATCTGCCATTGAAAACCCTATGAATAGCAGAGAAGTACTGACAGTAGTGTTTCATCTGTTATATATAAGGTCACTATGAGTCAGACACTGACTCGACAGTACCTAACAACAACAACAATTTAGATCAAACTATCTCCTTTGGACAGTGTTAGCTGAATGCTAACCAGTTTTTTTCATAATTCTCAATTTCTGCACTTCCAATATAATATACTCCTCTCCCTTCCAGCACGAACTGATCATTATTTTCTTTTTGTAATTCTTTTTTTTTATTGGAAATTTTTAATGTACAACTTAATGTGTTCCATTCTGACATGCATTTCATTGTGACATTTCCATATATGAGTTTCATTGTACATTGCTCACATAACTTCCCCCTTACCCTCTTGTGCCCCCTCCTCCCCCATCTCCAGCCCCCAACAATGGCCTCCTTTCTATTTGCATGTCTTTTTATGGGAATATTTATCTATACACGTGCATCGCGATTTTGATTTCAGTCTAAATTTTTTTCTTTAGTGATCTATCTTTTTGCATTGTCAGCAGTATTACATGAATGATCTAGTCCATTATTGCATTATTGCCATCCTTTGATATTGTTGGTATTATTATAATTATTTCCCGAACTATTAAAGTTTTTATGCAACAAAACATTGAAATGATTTTTCTATCATTCCAATTTCGTATTTCTAGTTAGAAGGAATGTTTATGATCACCTTTAAATATACTACCACTTAGTTTATGATGTACATTTTAGTTTCAGTCATACTCTATGTCAGACTTTTATTTGAAATGGAAGCTATTCGGTATCTGATTTGGGGAAACTGACAGAGAAGTGTACCTATTTTGAGAAACCCATTCATTCAATGAAAAAAATGGAAACCCTCCACTAGATGGATTGACACGATGTCTGCAACAATGTGCTTAAACATAAATAAGATCGTGTGCCTGGCACAGAATCACGGAGTGTTGCTATGAGTTGGACTTGCCTTGACAGCACCTTACAACAATTCATTCAACATAATCAACCCTTAGAGTACAGGTTGAACTGTAACTATTTCCTAGAAGACATTTCAGTTGTTAATGAACAGTATGAACTCTAAGGACAGGAAAAAAAACCTGTAATTTTCCTTATTCCTTCTTTTCCCATTCTTTTGTATTTCTAAAACCTCTTATTTACTATTATTCTGTTAAATCCTAGTCTTGAGGAAGCTTCTCAATTTCTTAACCCTTTCAAGGGTCAAAGTACCTGGAAACTGGAAAAGAAGGCATTTGTTAGATTAAAATGAAACTGCAAAAAAAAAAAAAAAAAGACTGAATTTATGATCAGCTTCTTTCTTTTCTTTTCTTTTTTTTTTTTTTTCTAGTGCTGATAGGTGGCGCCCAGGGTCTCACACATGCTAGGCAAGTGTTCTACCACTGAGCCCCTTTTTATTTTTTATTTTGAGTCAAGGCCTTGCTAAATTAGGCAGGCTGCCTCTGGCCTTGAACTCACAATCCTCCCACCTCTGCTTTCGGAGTTGCTGGGACTGCAGGTGTGCATTATGGCAACCGGTCTCAATTTCCTTTTAAAATTAATCATACAGATGTGACTGCTAGACAATGAAAAATGTGACTCATCTATTCACTAAAAAACATCTTAATAGGCTACTAAATGCTACAGAGTGTATCAGCCTCTGGGAATTCTTCCGTCCTCATCATGCCTTGGTAGTAAACAGACTTTTGATCTGAAGCAGAGACCATGAAAAGATTTCAGCTTGGTTTTATATTGGATGTGCAGGAAATGGCCAATTATCACATGCTTCTCCCTAGTTTGTCCTGGCGTGTCTTTCTCCCTCTCATTCTCCATCTTGTAAGTTTATTATACAAAAAAGTGATAACATATTTTGCTACTCAAAATTTTCTCTCACTAAAGCCCTAGTCTATAAATTCTACATTTATATTTTACTCATGTCTGGTTCTTGTCATTATAAAAAGCAAAATGGTCTAAGTATAAAAACCATAAAGACCAGAGAATATGTTTAACAGTACATTAGTAAATAATGGTGAAATACATATTTGAAATAATTACCTGTGCTATTCCAGCCATTTTAAAATACGAAAAGGCAAGAAAGAAATTCCAGTTAGAAAGATTGGAATCAATTCCCCTGTGGCGGCAATATATTGAAATCAATTCTTCCATTGCTGGTATTCCTATAAAAATACCACATAATATAAGTGTTAATTAAAATGTCATGGTGAATATTTCAAAATTTCTTAATATAGCATATAAAACATAATATGAGATGTGAAATATAATATAATAATCCCACATAACATGTTCTAAATATTGATTCCCAGAAGAACATTATATACAAAGGATTACATTTTGTCATAAATTACTCAACTTCAGGGAAAAAACATAAAATGAATTAGAAACATTTTCAAGAAACAAAAACTATCCAAAATTGCAAGATACCTACTTTTTTTTAGTTATGACAATATGAAAGACAATTTTACATTAGTAGCAATTTAGGCAACACCATACTTTTGTACCTGTGTACCTTCTTTGAAGGTACCTTCTTTGTGTACCTTCTTGAAGACAAGAACCATGATTTATCATTGGAAGTGTCCTTGGCCAAAAGTAGAACATGGAGAGATGAGCTAAGTCTGACAAAGGATGACCAACAGTTGAAAGTTCCCAGTCCAGGACTGCTATAACTCGAGACTGTAATTAAACATAAAAAAGTCTTTAAAATATTAAAATTCAAATCAACGACAATAAAGAAAGAGAGGAAACAATACATTCACAATCATGCTTTCCTTCAAAAGCCAGTATGAGGCCATGGTTTGTGATCCTTACACAGACTGGCTCATCTCATTTACAAAATCACCAATCAGCATGGACTGTGGACAACCCTGTCCTCTGGTTCCATTGCTGGCCATTAGGCCTTCTGCATTTTGCTTCACGTAGACTCAATCTCTCCAGGCAAAAGCAACTGAAACTTCCCAACCAGGAGTATTTGTGGTAAGGAAGAAATTCTAGTAATTAACTATATTTCAATAATTTATGTATAACTACGCATTTGCTCTGGCGATGAATCTAACCACATAACATTACTTCACTATTATCATTATGGCAACAATACTTTTAAAAGTAAGTTATTTCATGCTGTACCTAAAAAACCTATAACTACAGTAAAACATTCTTTTTATGAATATAAACTTCACCATGATACAGCAACATAATAAAACCACCATGATGTAATTTGGAGACAAGAGAACAGAAAGGTTTTCTCGTTCTATTTCGTAATAACATCCATCAAGGGAATACATATCTTTATATTAAGAACACAGGATAATGTAAATACAAGACAAAAAAGCAATTTGCAGCATACTCTGTATAATATGATCCTATTACAATTTTTGTTTAAAGAAAAAGTTTATCAATGAATACTCAAATTTGGAAAGGTTTGCATGATTATGGTAGGAATGTGTCCTTCACAGGGGAGTGAATGATGTATTCTGAAACCATCACTCCAGATGCCATGCTTTGCATAGACTGCAGAGGGCACAGTAAGGAGACTACCATAATAATTTAGGCAAATAATCCAAGCCAGATAAAAAAACCAAGCCTGTCTGGGCAAGGTAAGTTACCAGGTTCCATGCCTCCATATAACTTCATGTCTGCTTGCCCCGCTTGCTTCTCTGACAAGTTGACACACATCATTGCAGCTTTGTGGGAAATTGTGGGCTTTGCAGCAGACAGACCTGCATTCAAACCCTAGCTCCACCACTTACTGCCTGAGCAACTCTGGTCAAGTTAGCTAACCTTTCAGGTCCTTATTTTTTCAGCCATTAAATTCACCTCTTACATAAGGTTAGTGAGGAGGCACTAAAGGAGAGCAGGCAGCATGTCTGTTATGTTTACCAGTTCCTAGCAAAGTACCTGGCACGTAGTAGGAGGTCAACATGTATTTATTCAATGAATAAGTATAGAGTCTGATATATATAGTAGGCAATCAAAAATTTGCTATTATTACTATGGGAAAAATTGATCACGGACTTCATGACTTGAGTTTATAAGACCTTTTATTGTTGTGGTTATACTGTATTATAAATTACCATACTGGCTATATTTGTTAAACTATACTTTTAAAGTCTGCAGCCATACCACTGTGGTATCCAACCTTTGTCAGATCTCAGAGCCTAAGCAGGGTCAGACCTGGTTTGTACTTGGATGGGAGACCACATGGGAACACCAGGTACTGTAGGCTTGGGAGAGGGACCTGGCAACCCACTCCCAAAAATCAAACAGCCATTGAAAACCCTATGAATAGCAGAGAAGCACTGACAATAGAGTTTAATCTCTTGTACATGGACTTACTATGAGTCAGACACTGACTCAATATCACCTAAAAACATACGTTTAAAATGGATGTATTTTTCTCTTATAACATTCTGTTTGTTATGTATGTTCTTAACATCCAAGGAAAGGTGAGATACTTCCTTACACAATAAATGTTGACTTATTTTTTAAGTGAAGACTGGGAAACTTCTCGGAGTTAAGTTTCAAGATATCTGAAATATTTTTTGAGTACTTACACAAAGCTATGAAACAATGGCTGGTCAGAAAAGTTGATGGCTCATCAAATTATATCAATTAGGGTAAATTAATTTGCAATAGCGTATTAAAAGCCTTTGACACTTGTTTCTGTCCAGAGCCATAAAAATCTCAGCATAACCCCTAATGGCTGAGATAAACATTCATAAGTCCATTTTGTTGCTGCTGAAGAATTTATTAAAATTGTTCTGACAGTTTTTCTGAAACCTCAGCACATTGGAAACCTTTTCATTTTGTTGATTATCTTCTATAGACAGCATATTATTTTTCTTTGTATGCTTTTTATATAACTGAATTTTACTAATAAGTATATGTATTACCTGTCAAAGAAAAAGAAACACCTGCAATTCAATAGGACAAATGGTAGGTGAAGCAGTTAGGGAATAAAATAATAGAATTTTAAATAAAAAGATGAAGCTAACAGTAAGGTTGTGACATTAAATTGAATGTCATAGGTCATATGTAGTTATTGTGGGCAGTAATTTTGTTCTAAGTTTTCTAGTAGACAAAATAAGGTAAGAACCATTATTTATAGAACTGATTTTTAGAGTACATGTAGATTATAAACAAATTAGCTACTCACAAGGGAAAACTTTTCTTGGCAATGAGGCTTACTATCAATCTGTATACAGGGGATATTATATAGAGGGCTGAATGTCTTCCACAGTATTAAGAGAACTTCAAGGGACACGTGATCCCTGGAAAGCAGTGTGTGTTGGAAAGCAACTGGAAGGGCAAAAACGAGTCAGGCAGAAGGCAAGACCACATGGTGAGAATGGGCCAGGAGATAGGAGAACCAACCTGAGAGTTTGAGAAGAATGGAAAAGATCAGAAAACTCATGTTTAAAAAGTCACATATTTTATCTTGAAGTTATAGCCTAGATGAAATCATGCAGCAAAAATATGATCCACATTCAGGATTGGACATTGTGGAGAGTCAAGGGGTAGGAAGTGTCTGGAATAATAAGTGTCCCAAGGTCAGGAAATTATAATTCTTATATTACTTGTACACATCCACAGTCCAAAAATTATTAATTAAACTGATTCTAAAGCAGGTAGCTTTTGAAATAGCTGATCATGACCATGTGGGCCATCTAGGGTAAGAAGTCAAGTGAGGTCACAAAGAAGTCATGGGTTCTAAAGTAAGGGCTACCAAACTTCCCAAACTAAAGTAAGGGAAGTGTAAAGAAATAAAAAAGAAGCCAGGTATGGTAGCCCATGCTTGCCCTTCCAGCAGTCAGGAGACTAAGGCAGTAGGATCATGAGTTCAAGGACAATCTGGGAGACAGTTTGAGGCCATCTTGGAGAGTATAATAAGACTTTGTCAAAAGAAAGAAAGAATGGAAGGAAGGAAGAGAGGGAGGGAGGAAGGAAGGAAAAGAGTGGATGGTAAGGAGGGCATGATCAAAGATAAGGTGCGACAACTTCTTGGTCACTGAAGCTAACCAGTTTCACCAAATGAGAAGTAATGCAGTGCACAGGGAATTAGCATTGAAAGCTGGCAGTCTGAGTTCAAAACCTGACTTTACTATTATTATGGACTGCATGTTTGTGAACCTCAATATTCTTATGTTGAAACTCTAATCCCCAGTGGGTGGCATTGAGAATTGGTGGTATTGGAAGTAATGAGGGTGGAGCCCTCATAATGAGATCAGTGCCCTCATAAGAGAGAGAAATCACTTTTTTAAAATTTATATATTTTATTATTCAAAATGGAAGTTGATATGAACTAAAAAGTGATTTACTTTTATTAGGCCTACAGAAGATTATTATGAGCATCCCTAAAGCAAGGTTTTATGATAGCACACTTTTCCTTTTCTAAGTGTTTTTTTTTTCATTTTTTATATCTCTTTTATTTAAAAATGTGGATAGGGTACAGAGTAATAAGGCTTTAGATATTTCCATTATGCAACTATTACATCGCTTTGGGTTACACTTTTTCATCAACTTACAGGTTTCACAGAACCTTTTGATTAATATAGAGTAGAAAAAACAGGGAAATCACTTTCTTCCTCTCTTTCTATTCACTATATAAGAACTCAAGAAGAAGGTGTCCAATCGCAAACCCCAAGAAACACCCTCATCAGACACTGGATCTGCCAGTGCCTAGATCATAGACTGCTTGGCCTCCAGAATTATGAAAAGCACATGTTTGTTGTTTAAGTTACCCAGTCTACAGTTATTGTGTTATAACAGCCCAAACTGCCTTATTGTTGTTGTTTGGTACTGTCCAGTCGGTGTCCAACTCAGAGCAACTGTACGTACAACAGTTGAAACACTTCTGCCAGTGCTTCTCTGCTATTCATAGGGTTTTCAATGGTGGATTGTTTTGGGGAGTAGGTTGCTGGGTCCTTCTCCCAAGCCTACAGCACCTGGTGTTCCCAGGCAGTCTCCCATTCAGGTACTAACTAAGCCCAATCCTGCTTAGCTTCTGAGATCCAACGGGATCGGATGCCACAGTGGTATAGCTGCAGGCCCAAATTTCCTAGAACACTACCAACAAGCACTTACTAAGAGGACTAGTGTGTAAGATAAACATTTTAAAAATATGTGTAAAGGGAAAAGGGTTTTTTTTTAAAAAAAAAAAAAAGAAAAAAAAGGAAAGAAAAATAACAAAAAGGCCATTGTGTCTTTTCTAGGTATAAAATTAAGCTTTATAACTATGCTTTTCTCCAATGATGCTAAAGCAGAGACTATCAGGAAATTAGAAAGAAAAGCTCATTGAAAGCAGCTCTGTTTTGCATATTAAATCAGTTTCTTCTTCTTCCTCTTCTTCTTTTTTTTTTTTTTTTTTTTTTTTTTTTGTGGTACGGGGGGGTTGAACCCAGGGCCTCATGCTTGGATGCTCTGCAAGTGCTGGACTACTGAGCTGCAACCTCATCTCATTTTTTTACGTTTTGAGACAGGGTCTCGCTAGGTTATGCAGACTGCCTCTGGTCTTGAACTTGCGATCCTCTTGACTCTGCCTCCTGAGCTGCTGGGATTACAGATGTGTGCCACCACACCCAGCTAATCAGTTTCTTCTTCATAAATCAATATATAAAAGTCTGCAAGGCAGATGGCTTCAGCAAAGCCAGGATACACGTATCTGTTATCTTACATATATCTGAATACTAACTAATAAATGCAGATGAAAACCTTTGGATTTATGTTTTTACTTAAACATATTTTTCAAGTTAAAATGATAGTTTACAGACCTTACATTAAATTCTCAAATCTTAAACATTTATCTTCCAGTTATTTTTATTTGGGGAAAAATAAAAAATATTTTCCAGGGAAATGGATGTGTTTTTCCAACACTGCAGTGAGCATGTATTACTGAAATGCTCACTCAAGCATACTTCAGATATTTCACAAATATTAACGGGAAGCAACTGGGGATTATAATAATATATTTTGCTTATGTTTTGCCACATTCACTAGCGGCCTTTCACCAACTTACTCATACATTCCCAGAAAGCTTGTCATCAAAAACTGTTTTTGTTTTATTTCTTAATTGTTGTATTTTCTTCTTTTTTTGAGACAGCATCTTACTAAGCAGCCCAGGCTGGTCTCAAAGTTGTAATCTTTGTGCTTCAACCTAGGATTGCAGGCATGAGTCACCACGCCTGGCAACTCTTATGTTTTCTGATGGTAAAAATAAAACACTGTTGCTTTTAAAAAAACAAGAAGCACTAAACCTTACAGAAATCTACAATTTTAACTCTCCTATAATTGTGCCCCCTCAACCATTATTTAGATTGTAATGCATATTATGAAAGGTTTACTTATACCTGTTCAGTTACAACATTTTTCTAAACAGAGCTTGACAGGCAGTCTTAGAAAAGTAAAATAGAAAAACAGAGGGAAAAAAAACATGGGAAAGAGAGGATAGCTGAAGTAAGCTGAGCATCAGGTCTGTGCCATGTGCCAGCTCGTTGCTCCAACACTGATTACTTCATTTTAGCTGCCAAACAATATTGAGCCTGCAGCCATACCATTGTGACATCTGATCCCATCAGATCTCAGAAGCTAAGCAGGGTCAGGTCTGGTTAGCACTTGGATGGGAGATTGCCTGGGAATACCAGGTGCTGTAGGCTTGGGAGAAGGGCCTGGCACTCACTCCCCAAAACAATCAGCCTTTGAAAACCCTATGAATAGGAGAGAAGCACTGACAATAGTGTTTCACCTGTTGTACACAGGGTCACTATGAGTTGGACACCAACTCGATAGCACCCAACAACAATAAAGAGTACACATGTAAATTTACAGGGAGCAAAACTACATAATCTCATGCAATTCTTTTGAAATTCCAAAGAGGCTTCTGCAATTCTATCTTCTCTGAGCTTATAATGAACAAATTAAAAATTTTTCATGACATAGGACAAAAGAACTCAAAGAAATGTCAATGAATGAAAGAACAAGAACATGGATAAGCTACATATTTAAATAGTAGATGGAAACTTCTTTGCAAACGCTGCCATACAGGTAAAAGTAGCGAATCTTTTTAAAGTGGTAAATTCTATATCATTTAAGATTACAATCAGCCTTAAAAGGTAAGCCTCTGTCTATTTTAGAAAATCTGCACAATTCACTTCTAAAAGTTTTGGGAATAAAGACAGTCCTGAGCTGGAGGGGAAGAGTGTGGATGGGCTGGGCCCTTCAGTGATCTGGACCGTATACTCAGGACTCATGTCTCAAGTCAGACCCACTTCATTTATAGTAAATATGACTTACTATACCTCTTTAGGGTGAAAAACTATGTTATCTAGCTTGAAATCTCCATGAACCAAATTCTCCTCATTGTCATTATCTGGCAAGTTTTTTACCAGCCACTCAGAGAGCTGTTTCATGGCAGGTATGTCCTGATGAGCTGCGGCTTGATACTGCTTTATCCACGTTGATACCTAAGGATATAAACAAGAACAAGGATACAGCGAAATGTAAGATACCACAGTTCTAAAATTAAAACAAATTCAATTATGCCAATTTCATTTTACTATTAAATGCTTATCAGAGAAGAACCTGGCAGCCCACTCCCAAAACAATCCCAAGATAATCAATCATTGAAAACTCTAAGAACAGCAGAGAAGTACTGACATAGTGCTGGGCATGGCGGTGTCGGGGGAGAGTTTCATTCTGTGGTCCATAGGGTTGCTCTGAGTCGGGCCGGACTTAATGGCACCTAACAACAACTAAGTGCTTAAGACAAATGCCTGTAAGCAAAATACTCATATCAGACTAAAATCTTAAAATTGTTCTTATTTTGGTTTTTTCATGGATTGATATATGGAAAAATAATGACAATATTCAAAATTGGCCAGAGCATGGTAAGTGCTCACAAGCATGCAAATTAATACAATTTTAAAAACATTTAAAATTTTACACACAACAAAACTGAGAAGTTGTTTATGACTTTTTAGAGTAATTGTGTTTTCAATTTTGGTTTCTGATTGTTCACTGCAAGCATATAGACATATGATTCATTTTTATGTGTTGACCTTATACACTTGCTACACTCCATTATGACATCTAAGTTTTACATGTTGTTGATTCTTTGGCATTTTAGCTCAGTTGGTAGAGCGCTGCACTGCAGTCTCTGAGGTCCCTAGTTCAATTCCCAGCACCGCAAAAAATGGGAGAAGGACCTGGCAATCCACTCCCAAGGCAATCCCAAAACAGTCAGCTATTGAAAACCCTATGGGGGTCACTATGAGTTGGATACCGACTCAATGGCACCTAACAACAACAACAATATAGACAATAACATCTTCTACAAATAAAGGCAGTTTTCCTTGTTTCTTTCCATTCTGTATGCTTTCTCTTTTTTTCTTGCCTTATTACAATGACTGAGATTTTTTCATACGGTTTTATTAGCAATATTTTAGAGCACAACTGAATGAATTTCATTATAACATTTCTATACATGCATATCATTGTACACTGCTCATTTTCACCTCTCCCATTACCCTCTCAATACCTCCCTCCTCTGATCTGATCTCCTTCTTCTTTTATTGTCCCTCTTCTGCCTGAATGTTGTGTATATATATTTATAAGTCATGTTGTTGTTAGCTGCTGTTAAGTTAGCTCTGACTCATAGTGATCCTAAGTACAACAGAACAAAACACTCCCCAACATGGTGCCATGTGTACAATTTTTTTTCACATTTAAATCTATTGTTGCAGCCACTGTGTCAGTCCATCTAGTGGAGGGTTTTCCTTTTTTTATCATTGACCCACCACTCTCCCAAACATGATGTGCTTCTCCAGAGATTGGTCCCTCCTGACCACATATCCAAAATACGTAAGACACAGTCTAGCCATCCTTGCTTCCAAGGAGCACTTTGGTTGCACTTCCTTTAAAGCAGATCTGTAGGTTCTTTTGGCAGTCCACGGTATGTTCTATATTTATCTCCAGCACCATAATTCAAAAGCATCAATTCTTTCCCTGTCTCTCTTACTCAATGTCCAGGTTTCATAATCATATGATGTGACTGAAAATACCATGGCATGAGTCAGGTGCACCTTTGTCTTCAGTGTGACATCTTTATTTTTCAACACTTTAAAGAGATTTTTTGCAACAGCTTTTCCCAAGGCAATGTGTCTTTTGATTTCTTGACTGCTGCTTCCATGGGTGTTGATTGTAGAGCCAAGTAAAACAAAATCTTGGGCAACCTCAATCTTTTCTTCATTTATCATGAAGCTGATTACTGACTTGTTGCAAGGATTTTTTTTGTTGATGTTGAGGCACAATCCACACTGAAGGCAGTAAATGTTACAAATCTTCTTCATTTTCAGCAAGCGAAGTTGTACCATCTGCCTAACCACAGGTTGTTAATGAATATATCATGTTGTTAGGTGCCATGGAGTTGGGTCCAACTCATAGATACCCTATATACAACAGAAGGAAACACTATTCATTGTGTTTTCCATGGCTGATTATTTCAGGATTGCTTCAGGAGTGGATTGCCATGTCCTTCTCCCACTTTTGTGGTGCTGGGGATCAAACCCAGGGCCTCAGAGAGCACAGAGCAGCACTCTACCAAGTGGGTTAAACCCTAGCCCTCCTCTTATGTATATATAAATGCAGATGTTGTCTTTGAGAGCAAAACATATTTCTCTTTGTTTCCCCCTATACCCTTTATTTCCCCTCCCCCTCTCTTAAGTCCTTTTTCTATTCCTACATAGTCCCCTTCTACTTTCATGGCCTATATATTAAATATTGAATATATATTGAAATCTAGCATCCACACATGATAGAAAACACGATGTTTGTCTTTCTGTATCTGGCTTATTTTACTTACAATCAGGATCTCTAGTTCCATTCACTTCCTAGCAAGTGGCATAATTTTGCCCTTTTTTATGGCTGACTAAAACTCCATGCTGTATACATGCCACATTTTTCTTACCTACTCATCCGCTGATGGACACCAACCTATATTCCCACCAGCAGTTTACAAGAGTGCCTTTCTTTGCACATCTTTGCCAGCATCTTCTGTGGTTGTTTTGGTCACAATTAGCCATTCTGATTGGGGTGAGATGGTATTTCAATATAGATTTTTTTTTTTGGTAGTAGGGGGCTGAATCAAGGGCCTCACAAATACTTTGCAAGTGCTCTACCACTGAACTACATCCCTAGCTCCTTAAAATTTTTTATCTTGAGACAAGATCTCACTAAATTATGTACTCACTAAATTATGATCTCACTAAATTACGCCTTTTTGCCCAGACCATCGGCTAAGCAAGATCTTTTCGCCTTCATCTGGTCCGGACCATCGCCAAGGAAACAGGTCGACCCCTTTGGCTCAGATCTTCGACCACCAACAAAAGACCCTGTTCTCGCTTGGACCACTGATGAGGAAATAGCTTTCCTGCTCCCCCCCCCCCCCGGACCTTTGGTGAGGATCCCGTCGCAATCATCAACAAGGAGAGAACCTGCTCTCCGTCTGATCTCCGGCGAAGCAACAGCTGTCTCCTCCTGACCACCGAGACCAACAACATGGGTGTTTGCTCCTGGAAGGCAAAAGCACCAAAGGCTTTTCCTTTATCCAATCTCTGCCATTTAGTATCTGTGTTTGGTATCTGTGTGCACCACAGCACCACCCAGTGGAACCTCCAGGCCAGATGGGGAGGTGCGCGCCCCACATAGAGATGCTCCTGGCCTCAAACCTGCGTTCCCCCTGCCTCCATCTCCCGAGTTGCTGGAATTACAGGCACAAGTCACCCCTGGCCTCAATATAGTTTTGCTTTGCATTTCCCTGATGGTTAAGGATTGTGAACATTTTTTTCATAGGTGTGTTGGCCATTTGTATTTCTTCTTTTGAGAACTGTCTGTTCATTTGTCTATTTTTTTGGGGGGGGCTGGATAATTAGCTTTTTTGGTGTTCAAATTTTTGAGCTATTTACATATTCCAGATATTAATCCCCTGTCTGATGAAGAGCTGGGAAAGATTTTCTTTTATTCTGTAGGGTGCCTCTTCATCCTACTGTCTCCTTTGCTGTGCAAAAGCTTTTCACTTATTATTTTCCCTTTTATTGGTAAATGTTGGTGGGGTATAGAGTAATACAGCATTTGCTTTTTCTATTACACAACTATTATCCCACTTTTGATTAGATTTTTACAAGGTTTATGGAAGCTTTTGACTAATATGTAGTAAAACTCATATGCAAAGGTTTTTTAATTTCATGCAAGCCCATTTGTCAATTTTTGCTGCTGTTTTCTGTACTATTAGGGTCCTTTTCAGAAAGTCTTTGCCTATAACTATGTCTTAAAGCATTTTGCCTATGTTTTCCTCTAGCAGTTCCAAAGTTTCAGGTCTTATACTAAGGTCTTTGATCCATTTTGAAGGGATCTTTTGTGTGGGATGAGAGAGAAAGGGATGTAGGTTCAGCCTTCTTTGTGAGGATATCCAGTTCTACCAGTACCATTTGTTGAAGAGATTATCTTTTCTCCAAATTATATTTTGGCACCTTTGTTGAATCTCAAGTAGCTGTAGGTACATTGATTTATTTCTGGATCTTCTATTGTATTCTATTGGCCTACATATTTGGTTTTGTGCCAGTACCACACTGTTTTTGTTATGATGGCTCTGTAGTGTAATTTGAAATCTAGCATTGTGATGCCCCCTGCATTGCTCCTTCTGCTCAGGAAGACTTTGGTGATTCGGGGTCTTCTGTGCTTCCACATCAATTTTATAATTGTTTTCCTATGCCTGTGAAGAATGTTGTTGGAATTTTGATGGATATTGCACTGACTCTGTAGATTGCATTTGGTAATATAGCCATTTTCAAATATTAACTCTTCTGATCCATGAGCACGGGAGGTCCTTCCATCATTTAGTGTCTTCTTGAATTTCTTTCTTTAGTGCTTTAAAATTTCCATTGTAGAGGTCTTTCACCTCCTTGGTTAGGTTTATTCTTAGGTATTTTGTTCTTTTTGTAGCAATTGTGAATGACATTGTTTCCTGATATCTTTCTCAGTCTGATCATTATTGGTATATAGAACAGCTATTGAGTTTTGTATTCTGATCTTGTACATTGCTACTTTGCTATAAGTATTTATCAGCTCTAACTTTTCTGGTGGAATCTTTAGAGTCCTTCAGGTATAAGATCATACCATCTGAAAATAGGGATAATTTTACTTCTTCCTTTCCTATTTGGATCCCTTTTATTTCTTTCTCTTGTCTTACTAGTGTGCCTAAGAGTTAAGTTACTTATTGAATAACAGTGGAGAGAGTAGACACCCTTGTCTTGTTCCTGGTTTTAGAGAAAATGCATTCAGTTCAGTTTTTCTCTATCTAGTATGATGCTGACTGTAGGATCTCCATATACTGTCTTTATTATGGTGAGGAATGTTCCTTCTATTCCTAGTTTCTTCAGGGTTTTTATCCCGAGCAGGTGCTGAACTTCATCAAAGGCCTTTTCTGCATGTATTGAGATGATGTGATTTTTGTCTGAGTCTATTTATGTACTGTATTACACTTATTGACTTGAATATGTTGAAATCAGACATAGAAATACACTTAAAAATCAACTAAAACTAACCACTACCCCACTAATGCCCATAGAACAGAAAATGGTGACAATAAGAGAGAGTGAGCTATCAGGTTACAAATTATTTAGGGTGAAAATAAAAATAGTAATTAATGGACATAATGTGGGTGGGGGTAGAGAAAGGGGAGAAAGAAAGAAGCAGCAAGGGTTAAGTCAAATACTAAAAAATGAAGAAAGGAAAAAAATATTAGGAAGAAGGAGAGAAAAGAGTAAAAGCTAAAAAATCCTGATAGCATAATAAAGGGAAAAAAAGTGTAAACAAAATTAGATAAAGAGGAGGAATAAAAATTAAAAAGCTTAAGAGAGTCCTTTTTTTAAAAAAATAGTAAAGATAGTAAAATATAGTAAATGGAAAATGAGAGATACACAAGTGGCAAAAGATAAAAAAGAAAAAAGATAAAAATTCCCTTACAAAATAAAGTGAAAAATAAAAAAAAAAAGAGAATAAGAGACAGCGAGAAAGAGAGAGAGTGAGAGAGAGAGAGAGAGAGAGAGAGAAGGAGGGCGTGCATGAGCCATGAGGTGCATGCCTGTAATCCCAGTGACTCGGGAGGCTGGGGCAGGAGGATCTTGAGCCCCAGGCCAGAGGCATCCTGTACAACTCAAAAAGACCCTGTCTCAAAATAAGACTAAGGGAAGGTCTGAGGATACTTTATACAGTGGTAGAGCACCTGTCAAGTGCAAAGCCCTGGGTTCATTCCCCAGCACAGGATTTAAAAAAATAAAAAATAAAAAAGACAAAGAACTGGAGTGGCTTCTGTGTCGTGTGGTACTCGAGAGCACTGGGTGGAGGCGGTGATAAGTTTAAGCTGGACCCTCTCACCTGAACTCAGCCCAGGGTTGCCGGTCTCTGCAGCTCCCCTCAGGAGATGGGGTGCCTCTTTTCCCCGGGTGAGTGGCTGCCATCCAGCTTGCCTGAGCCTCCTGCTGCTGAACTTCTCAGCGTGTTGGTGTCCTCCCTTCCTCCCCTCTGTAACTGCCTACTGCAGATGTGTCCCACCCTGGGGTTGTGGCAGGTTGCCCCCAGGCTCCCCAGCCTATGAGTGTCCCTTGTTTTCAGGCTCTGGAGTAGCTCAGTCTCATATAGGAGGTTTCCTCTCAAGACTGGCTCCTGGTCACAGTCCTCTGAGATATGGAGCACAGCAAAATGGATCTCCTCTCCATGCTGATCCCCCAGTTGGGGACAGCCACTGTTCCTCCACATCTCTTGAATGGACGCATGGGCTTCAAGGACTGTGAGCTTGTCTGGTGGCATTGCCATTCTGTTTATCAAGACAATCTAGTTTACTTTTTGGATGAGGACTGCGCTTCCCGTTCCTCACCAGGAAGCTGCGGTTGAAGACATGTCCCGCTCACTCCCTCTCATTGCACAGTCCTCCATTCTCTGCACTCTGGGACTCTTCTATAACCTCCTTTGTGACTTCTGTGCTTTTCCAGCCTTTCTCTCTTCGGAACAGAGTCTATTCTTTCCTATCCTGATTCCTGTGTTTCACAGTGGCCCATGGAAGCTATCTTGAATCTGCCATCTTGCACATGAACCCTCTAAAACCTTAACATTTAAGTCTGTCTTCCACCTATTCCATTTTACTTACCTAGCTTTTTACAAGGAAAAGGAAAAAAAATACAGCCTTACATCAAGAGTAGTGAGTTATAGTCTTCACTCAGTAAATACTTTGTGGAAGGAAAAAACCCCATACATTTACAAATAAATAGGAAATTTCCAGAAGGAGGGACAAGAAACAAGTAATTCCTGAAGACATAGGAAGGTCAGAAAGAGATTTTTACTTTTAATTGTAATGTCCTTTCCTATAACAACAGAGTCTTCTCAACATACCACAAGTATGAGTAGTTCAAAGACTTTCTAGTGCTTTTAGAATTAAAAGCAAACATGAGTTGGGCACTGTGGTGCCTGCCTGTAATCCCAGAGGTTTGGGAGGTAGAGGCAGGAGGATTGAAAGTTCGAGACCAGAGGCAGTCTGCGTAACTTTGTGAGACCCTGTCTCAAAAAGTAAAAAAATGGGCTGAGGGTGCAACTCAGTGGTCCAGCACTTGCGGAGCATGCAAGCACAAGGCCCTGGGTTCAACCCCCAGCACCACCAAAAAAAAAAAAAAAAAAAGAATTAAAAGCAAACAAATCCACCTATTCCCAGGGTCTTCCAACAGAAGGGACCATATTATTTATCTGTTTATATCTGTTTATTTCTTAATGTATCTTTTCTCAATTTATTGCAATAGATCAAAGATCTTTATCTTTGGAGTCATACATGACCTAGGTTATACCTAAGCCACTTACTTGTGCATTACCTGATCAGTATAAGCTTCAGTTTCCTTATCTGTAAAATAAGAGTGGTATCTCCTGTGTCTTAGAGTTGCTGCAAAGATTAACAAAGAGAAATCCTGCAGCTCACCTATACCTGACCGGGTATATAGTGAGTACTCTCTAAAACTCAGTTTCCTTCTTGCTTCAGACCCACCCCCCAAACAAACAGGCTTACAAAGGGAAATAACCCATACATATGTGGTCTTGCTCTCCTTTGATTAAAGTGTTCATCATCTGCTCCTTGTTGTTGTTGTTGTTGCTGTTGTTGTTAGGTGCCATCAAGTCGAATACCAACTCATAGAGACCCTCCTAGGGTTTTCAATGGCTGACTGTTTCGGGATTGCCTTGGGAGTGGATTGCCAGGTCCTTCTCCCATTTTTGCGGTGCTGGGAATTGAACTTGGGACCTCAGAGACTGCAGCGCAGTGCTCTACCAACTGATCTAAATCCCAGCCCTTCATCTGCTCCCTAGCACTCTAAACTTTATCTTCCCATAAAAACTCATTGAAAGATCTTCCCCAGGAAATTGTCCCCACTTAACCAAAAGTACATTAATCTCCAGGCTCCCGATGCCACTGCTCTTGTGATGAACACCAAACAATTTATTACTAGATTATACACTTTTTAATACCATTTTCCAGTTCAACAGATGACATTTATGTATAGATCTCTCATAAATGACCATAAGTTTCTTTAAGGAAAGAGCCTGTTTGTTTTCTTGCTATTTAACACAGTACCCAGCAAGTATTAAACACATAGTAAAGCTTAATTAATGTCTGCTAGCACAAGTCAGAAAGGGAAAACTGGGGAGAAAATATATTGGTCAATTAAGTAAGGAATCTAAAACAGAAGGCTTTGCGGAACAAAAACTGATCTAAAAATAGAAAATTACTTTGCAGTAAAAATAAGTCAATGTGAAGGATGATGTTAAAATAGCAAAGTTTCAGGAAACTATTCAATAGGGTTTTGACTAACAAGACACAGTAAATTATTTTCCAATAACTTTTTAAAAAGTAGTGTTTTATACAGACGCATTACCTGTCTTTTGTAGTACCCAGCGCCGGTTCCATATCCTTCTAGCTGCAAGGACTGTATATTCAAGGAATGCAGCCGAGCCAAGGTTTCTATCACTGCCACATAAATGGCTGAGCGTTCTAGAGGGCTGACTCCAGGAATTGTGAAATCACGAAAGATTCGACCCTAGGGCAGTCATTACAACAGGTGAATTTGAATGTTTGGCAACCAAAACCAATACTCTGGAGAATATCCGTTAGAAATGCATTCATTTGGGAATGCATGGCTAAGAGTACAGATGCCAAAGGGAAAGTACAAAGGAATGCCAAGATGAACTTAAAGGCTAAAACTTCTCCCAACTTGAATTTCATATACACACAAAAATTAAAAGAGCAACTTGAATGTATTCTTAATAGCTTGACATTTCTATGTGTAGATTTCCTTCTCTACCTTCTGGACAATTTGGTTACAGCCATTACAGACAGCTCTTTACTGACACCTAGAGGAAAGATTAATAATAACTCAATATATAACTGTCCTCTAGTTAAATTTAATAACTCAATACATAACTTTGTCCTCTACATTTCTTCCTAGCCCATTGTAGCTCTTCCTCATTGGGCATGCCCAAAATAAAATGTTATGCCCTTGCAAGGCAAACTGATTAACTAAAATGTTGAATAAACTACATGATGTATTAATATCTTAAAAGGATTTCACCTAATAACATAATTTACTTCATAATTAAAAATAAAAGCAACAACCAAACAAGATTGTTCACTTACTTGCACATGCTCCATTATGTAAAATTCTGTTCCAATGATGGAAGCATCACTGCAATACAGTAAAGGCTGGGGAACAGGGAATCCAACGGAGAATAAGGCTTTCTGGACTTTAAACTCTCTGTCAATCTAAATAGAGTGATGAGTTATTAAAAAGCAGAAGCAAACTTAATGATTACTTGTGAGCTAACCTTAACTACCATTAGAAATCAATTGAAAATGGTGTTAACAGATAACCCAGAGAATAATAATAGTAATTTCCTTTACAGGCATCTTAGTGCAGTCATTCCAATTATAATGTAGACCAGCTCTAAACAATGACAATTTAGTTAGGATAAAAGGATGGGCACTTGCCAATCAAAAAAAAAAATGAAATAAGGCCATTTGCAGCAAAATGGATGGAATTAGAGAAAATTATTTTAAGTGAACGAACACAAGCTCAGAAAGAGAAACACCACATGTTCTCACTCATATGTGGGAGCTGAATTGAAATTATGTTGTTGTTGTTGTTAGGTGCCTTTGAGTCGAGTCCGACTCATAGCAACCCTATGTACAGCAGATCGAAACACTTGCCGATTCTGTGCCAGGCAAACAATCTTATTTATGTTTAAGCCCTTTGTTGCAGACACTGTGTCAATCCACCTGGTGGAGGGTTTTCCTCTTTTGCATTGACCTGCCACTCTTCCAAACATGATGTCCTTCTCCAGGGATTGATCTCTCCTGACTACATGTCCGAAATATGTAAGACGCAGTTTGGCCATTTTTGCTTCCAAGGAGCACTCTGGTTGTACTTCTTCTAGGACAGATCTGTTGGTTCTTTTGGCAGTCCATAGTATATTCAATAGACGTCTCCAGCACCACAATTCAAAAGCATCAATTAAGAAGGAAAAAATCCTATACAAAGGTCAGATCATAATACAAGAAAAAAAAAGCTAAGAATGGTATTATTATAGATGGTCTAGAAAATGCATGTAATAGTTCTGACAAAGTAAAAAGAAAGTTCACTGGAGGAAAAGTTTCTATCTTAAACAGAACTGGAGCCCAAGGATATATAGAAAAATATTACCATAAAAAGACAAGTAAATGGTAGAGCAGTCTTTGATGGGGGCATGGGATGGGGGGGAAGTGTACAAGAGGGTAAGGGGGAACCTATATGAACAATGTACAACAAAATGCATATATGGAAATGTCACAATGAAAAGCATGTCAGAATGAATCACATTAAGGTGTACATTAAAATTTTCAAAAAAAAAAAAAAAAAAAAGGATGGGCACTTGCAAGGGGCTTAATCCTCCTCCTGGTAATGTGACAGCTTCTGACCACAGTATGCCACAGATTTTATCAAAAATCACTATTTCATGGGTCCACTGCAGTTCCTGCTCCTTGGCTTGCTGGTATTCTTATCGATCTCCCAAGAGTCTCAGCAAGTATTTCTTCTAATGCTCTACCACAGTCAGTTGCAGGGAACTGGGGGAGGCAGGTGCGGAAAGGCGAAGGGAAAAGCACCCGCCCCTCCTGGAGATCAAAGGAGGCATGTGCCTCCAAGGGAAGGGTGAGGGGATCCTTCCTGGTACCCAGGCTGCTGTGAAGCTCAAGAGCACTGCTGGGAAAGTAGGCAACCAGAGGCAAGCTGGTCTAAAGCAAGAGATCAAATAAGACAGCGAGAAGAAAATGGTCTCCAGTCCTCAACAAGAACAGACGTGCGGGTGTCTCACTAAGGACCCAAGGGCACTGCTGACAGCGAGCTGGGATACAGACAGAGCAAGAAAGACTCACACTCAGTGGTGACTGCCTTCTTCTTAGGAGGGGAGACCATGCAGCTCGCCTTGACCTTAGGGAGTGAAGCACAGCTGCTGCAATAACTGGAGCTAAACCAAAGTGTGATGTGGGGGCAGCCGGTGGTACCGGCTATAGGCTGTTGTTGTTAGGTGCTGTTGAGTCATGTCAGACTCATAGAGACCCTCAAAGGGTTTTCAACAGCTGATTTTTCTGGGATTGTCTCAAGAGTGGATTGCCACATCCTTCTCCCATTTTTGTAGTGCTGGGAATCAAACCTGGAACAGAGCCTGCAGACAGCACTCTCCCAACTAAGCTAAATCCCAGCCCCAATGGCTGTAGGAGGAAGTGTTTATTACCACCCCAGTGCCAGGGGAGAGAGCGCAGAAGGGTTTGTTGTTAGGGAAGCATAAAAGTGGGTAGCCAAACGGGAGCTCCACTTTTCCAATTCGGATTTGAGAAAAATAGAGGAAATTAATACAAAGTTCTCCAGATCCTTAGAGCTGTATTTGGGCTGAGAACATTATGTTGTGTTCTGATGTGTCCTGGTAGAAAGTTATCACGAAGAGAACCAGCCAGGTGCAGTGGCACACACCTGTAATCCCAGCAACTGGGGAGGCCGAGGCAGGAGGATCGCAGGTTCAAAGCCACAGGCAGCCTGTATAACATGGTGACATCCTGTCTCAAGATAAAAGTTTAAAAAGGGGCTTGGGGTTCAGCTCAAGGTGGAGCACTTGCAAAGTGTGTATGAGGCCCCAGGTTCAGCTCTACAGTACCAAAACCAGAGAGAGAGGTGGGGGAGAGAACCAAATAGAACTTTTTTGGGGAGCATAACTCTCTGGCCATGGGTGGGGATTCTCCTTCAACCATGCCACATTGACATTTCACAAAAGTTACCCAGAACTTTTTTTTTATTTTAAGCATCCCAATTACTTTATGTTTCTGGGACTATCACAGGACCGAGAAAGACTACATTTTTCTATTATTCTGATATTAAGCCAACCCCACCATGGTCCTACCCGGGTGAGCTGGGTCTGGAAAGCACCTGTTGGTCACACTTACAGTTATACCCTAGATACACATAGTGCTTTTAATGTTCTCCAGTACTTCAATTTCTGCCCTCTCCTATTCTCTAAACGCCATAGATAATACCTGGTTTTGAAAACAGCAAAACTTAATTTAAAAATGTTTTATGGACACATAATACTTGTGCATATTTATGAAGTATAAAGGGATTGAGGGAATGAAGGGCCCCTCCCCTGACAGAGCTCCAAGGTTCTGAGATAAGCCAGATCACCTGATGACTAAATATGGCCAGGCCTCAAAGAACTCACCTGCCTGATAAAACCCCAGCCTCACAGAGCCTGGTGCAGCTGTCACCTCTTCCCTCTCTCCAACGCTGCTGCCTCTTTATTTGCCCTGAATGAACTACAGGTCAAAGTGCCTACTCTCCAGCCTAAGCACCTGATCAGAGATGTCTTAATTCATGTCTACGTGGGTAATGATCAACTCAGGGCAATTAGAAAAACTGAGTT
>VMDO01023733.1:0-31073 GCA_007922755.1 Pedetes capensis
CTCATTTCAGTGTCCTTCATCTAAACTATATTCCAGTGGAGTAAATTCAGAGGAATTGACTCTTCATATCTTTGGGATCCTTTTCTTCATGTTGAAATCACCAATGACAGACTCAATCATTTCTGTTTCTTTATATTATGTCTTAATAAGGATGCTCAAGGGAAATAGAATCAATATGATATGTACACATATCTCATGATTCATGAAACACTATGAAATATGGAATACTATCTTTAGAACTAGATATATCAATTGGCTCACATGACTATAGTGGCCAAAAACTTCCATGGTCTATCCATGAACTGGAGAAAGAGAGAATTCTGTCTGAGTTGAATTCTTAAGAATACAGAAGGACCATGCCTGAGGGTAGAAAAAGATGCCTATACCAGCTCATGGGGTAGGAAATTCTCCCTTCTTCTGCCTTTTTTGTTCAACTCAAACCTTCCTGGTGTTGGATGATGTCCATTCATATTGATGAGTGTCTTCCTCTTGGTATATTCAAATGCTTCTCTTGTCCCTAAATACCCTTACAGGCTCACTCAGTAAGAATGTTTTAATAGCCATCTGAGCATCTATTAACTGAATTGACACATGATACTAACCACACAAGTTGTATAATTTTATTGTTATTCTTTTAAGTCCTTTTTCAGAATGGAATCGGTAACCTATTTAAACATACAAATTAGAGCATCCCGTTATTTGGCTTTAAATAATAATTTCAATATGTATTGAACATTAACATTCAAATCACTCATCAGGCCAAGAGATTTTGTATAATCTTGACATCCTCCAAATAAACTTTGGGTTAATTCTCCTTTCTTCACCAAGTTCTAGTTCTCTATTATTCCTTTGAATTTCTAAACTAGCACTATGGTTTGATTACTGAAACTCTGGAACACTGTCTGTAAATACATGTTGAATTTAGAGCCTATATTTAGCTCCATCTTGCCCTAGAAATATTCCATTGATTTTTTTTCTCTCTTCCCCAGTCTTTTAAAATAAGTCTATCCCAGTAGCTTTTGTTAGTTTATCTTCATCAAAGTTTTATTTTGTTTATTAACACCATCCCATTTATTTCTCACTATCTAATAGCATGATGATTGGTTGACCTGTGCATTGACATCCTTTCTTCACAAGAAACTATGTACTATGAGGTCAGGAGGGATCACTGCTTGACTAATTACCATGTATCAGTTACCTAAAATAGTGTTTAGCATGTATTAGTCCTTAACAAACATGACTTGATTTAATGAATAAAAGAACAAATAAATCATTGCCTCATCTATTTAGCAACAGCACTATTATAAGGAAGCTTGATGGCTGAGATGGCTCCAGCTCAGGAGATATCTATATCTATATCTATATCTATATCTATCTATCTATCTATCTATCTATCTATCTATCTACACACATACTTGTTGTCACAGTGACAGAAGTGTGAAATTAAGAATCCAACTTTTAAACATCATCCATATTCTCTTCCATTAGTCAGAGTCTTTATTGGCCAACAAAATGCCCATAATTTACAAAATATAAATTATCTTACCTTTTAATATTCTTCTCAGTAGGCTTAGTTTATAAAGAGTTATGAATAATTCTGCTTTGAAGTTAGAAATGCTTTTATTATATTTTTATTAAGAACTCATTAATCTTCCCTCTAAATGTATACTCCATATAATGTACTTATGCATTCTTATTTTTACCAATAATATATTAATCAATTAATAAAAGAAAGATATCACTCCTGAAAAAGATGCTAAAATTAATTTCTTCTATATTGGCAACACTTATTTATTCTCTGTGTGTAACATCCCTTCAGGAAATAAGATGCATATCATGCTTGGCTAGGACTGCTCAGGGCAAAGTAGCCTCAAAAGATTCCACGAAGACCTAGAAGAAAGCCTAAGATCTTTTTTTCCCTAGTACTTGGAACATGGTACAAAGAAGTTAGAGCAGCCATTGGTTAAATGCTGGTGCCTCCTTACCATTCTGAAAGTAACAAAGAAGAAAATAACAACAACAAAACAAAAAAACAACAAAAAAAAATTATACTTCCTGCAACACAAGGTATAATGCAAACTATTGACCGACACTATTGGTGGAAGATTACTTTGTTTCAAGAAGTCTCCAAAAGAAGTATTGTCAAAGAATTTAACTTCCAAAACAATTAGAATGATAAATGATTCAGGTGTATCTCTATCAGAATAGAAAACAGGGTCTATGTTGTAACATAAATTTAATAAATATTAACTGTATTAATATATATGACTCTTTTAAGCAATATTGTGTTTTCCTAACTGCTTATTTATCCATGCATCCATCCATCCATTTGCCCATACTTCTCTTCATCTACTTATTTAGCCATACAATATTCTTTTGTTAAGCAACATTATTTGGGGTACTGGATTGGGTAATACAAATATTCTAAGCAAAAATACTTGGTTCCTACTTCTTCGGAGCTTACTTCTGGTAATAATTCAATTTTAAATTATAATTTGTTATAAATAAAACTTGAATAAAGTAACAAAACATTGTATACTTTTGTATATACCAACCAGCTAAGAGAGAGATATACTTGCAAACATACAAATATGACTTGAATTATAGAATATTCTAAGAAGTATGTATCCAATGTTCCACCATCAGCACTTGAAATTAAATTAGGAAATTAGAAATCATTTCATGGAAAAACCATCAGATGATCTGGTTGAAAAATAAGCAAGAATTTGACTGGAAGGAAAACAAGGAACATTTTAGGCAAATATAAAAGCACTTGTGAAGAAATGGATATAAAAGATAAGGCAATAGGAAATGAATAGAAATTTCATGGTGTCTTGAACATAAAACATATCTGTAGTTTACTGAGCAGACCATTATGAGTCATGCTAAGGAGCTACAATTTTTTCTGTCTATAGAGGGAGGTACCAAAGCCAAGATGAGTAAAGAAACAAACACCTTATTCTTTGTGTATGTCACTTCAGTAAAACAATTTGTATTTGTTTAATAGATAAACATATAATATACAAAGGTATAGATATGTGGACATTCTTAAAGCAATAAGTAGATCTATCTGCCCAATATCTTGAAAATAACAGAAATATAGGAATTATTTCTTTCTACTTTATAAATGAAGAATTAAGTATTTTTTGACATAGAACAGCTAGAAAATTACCAGGATTAAACTCGGCTACATTTGGCTACCTATGCTTGCAGTTCCTTCTACATTGTTCTGGCCTTCTTCTCTTTTGTTCCTGAGATTAAAGGAGAAGAGGAAAAGAGACAGAGAGTGAGAATTAATTACACTAAACTGGGATATGGAGACTCACCACAGAGATAAATTTAGTATTTAAAAAGATAGATGGAAAAGTTTTGGGAGAGCAATTGCATGAAAGACAGCATCGGGAGAGTGAGGATTTAAGAATATATCCTTTACAGATTACTAGGTCAAAGTGGGAAATGATAGACCTCTTTAAGTAAACAAGTTATAAGGAATGAGAAAATACATGAAACATGTATCTATTCACTGAAAAGATTTATTTCAAAGGGAGCATTCCAAAGGGATGGAGACAACAAACCCATCAATAAATAATAGAAGTGTAGCCTCCTAAGCTAAAAAAAAAATTAAAAATAAATTCTGGCATTTGGACTGAAGTATCAAAAACTAGTATGCAAATGATGCCAGATAATCTGCATGCTGAGCACATTTGTAGATACTTATTCTTTGCACTCGTTTAGCATGCCATCTTTCAGAAAACTCTCATTCTATGTGGTGCTAATGGAGCTGACACTTTTTAGCAATTTTTTTTACAATGTTGTTACAAATATTTTAGCAAATATTGCAAGATATTCAGCTCTTTAAAAAAAGGAGTAATAACATATAGTCTAACAAGACAGGCTACTTTCCTTTGGTTTAGATTATTATTTCATGTATTTAATAAAGGCCAGTGCCATTACTCAGGACAAACCAAACAGAGGAGATGTCTTCTCACTAGCAGATCTATGGAAATTGGATAAAGAATTTCTGTTCTTTCAATAAAAGTTCTAAGACTGGGGGAGTTGACTACAGAGCTGTGACAATCATTTTATCTATGGTATGTAAAAAAAAATTGTAAAACTGGATATAGTAAAACTGGATATAGAAAAGCAGGAAAAGAAAAAATACAAAAAGAGTCGTTGTCCCTTCTTGACATAATGCCCAGTTCATCTTAAAATAAAGGATCCATCTACCTTCTCTTTTAATCTGTGAACTACCTTGGCATTATCACCAACAAGGAATTTTGATGAAATAAACACTCAGATGTCTAGATGAGAATATAGAATAAAGGAAAATACACAAACATTCTTTTTTTAATTGAATAAGAGAAGTACAAAGGAAAAGAATTCAGGGTGGCCACTGAACTGTCCTTGAACTAAGACTCAGAAAATATAAAGCATCAAAGACTTTAAAAGTTTAAATAGACCCAAAGAAAGAAGATCAAAATGAATGTATATCTTCTGTGATATTGAAGACATGTTACCTGCCTTTTTCCATTAAAACTATAATTCCCTAGTCCAGGTATTGTCAACTCTTGTCATTTCTTCTATAAGCATCGCCCTGAGCATCACTAAGCTGATAAAGATGTTAATCTCTTTTGTACTTGGCTGGTAGGGAGAATGATTGAATCAAAGGAGACAGAACAATAAAAAAAGTGTGATTTTTGTGCTTGGCTAAAAAAGCAAATATAAAAATAATACAAGCACAACTCACAGAGAGTATTAGGATTGTACCTATATCAAAATCCATATTGTTTCATATTAAACCAAATTTGAGGGTATCTAATATCTCTTGAATCATCGTTTATGCTTTCAGGCTATCACTCGTATTTGTCATTTTTTTTAAATTTTCTTTTCTTCCTCCACCTTTGAATTAACATCTACCAAAAAAGAAAAAATAAAGCACATAAGGACTGTGAAATTTAAACATGTAGCTGAATGATTTAAAATAAATATCACATGTAGCCACAATTCAGATCAATATAGGAACTATTCACACCTTAATAACTAGCATAATTTTTAGGCCCAAGCAAGAAAGTATTCATAATTGAGATTAAGGTTAGAAGGGTAAATGAAGTTTTTCTGATCACTGTATCTTCCCCACATTAAAGAGGTGGGACTAATAACTCTAAGCTCAGCAAGTGTTAGTATTGACTGCTCAGAGCATCTCCATGAGATGTGAAAGCTGAAAGGTGAAGTAATCTGCCCTGTGTATGAAGACATGTTATGACATGAATATGTATGCCTCTAAACTTATATTATTTTTGGACTCCTAAATTTTGCATGCAGGACTGCAGCCATAGCCCTGTGGCATCCGGTCCTGTCAGATCTTGGAAGCTAGGCAGGATGGGGCCTAGTTAGTACTTAGGTGGGAGACCTCCTGGGAACACCAGATGCTGTAGGCTTGGGAGAAGGACCTGGCAACCCCCTCCCAAAAATCAATCTGCCATTGAAAACCCTATGAACAGCAGAAAAGCACCAACAATAGTGTTTCCCCTGTTGTACAGAGGGTCGCTATGAGTTGGATACCGACTCCAGAGGACCTAACAACAACAACAACAAAACTTTCCATATAAATCTATTACAGTGACATCACAGTGGGTAGTGTAGAGGTTTTAATAGGTCTGTAAACTCACTAGAATTAAATTTCTTGAGCTCAGGGACCACGTCTTATCCTAATATATCATTAGCACTAATATATCATAGTGCTTAGAACATAGTAAGATTTTGGGAAAATTAGGAGAAGAATATTTCTAAAGATGGAAGAAACAATGAAGAAGAGTTAAAAAAGGAAAATAAGCAAAGTGAAGAAGGTAAAATAGTGTTACAACTATGGAAATGTCATATATTTTCTCATTTATTTATTTGTCTTTTGTAGTTTTCGATGAATGTGAATAAGTTGCTAGAAAAGGTCATCCTAAAGAAGAAACTGATGAATGATTGAAGGGGTAAATAAATGAGGAAATAAATTGAAAAATGAGGAAGTGACAGTAAATATTGGGAAAATATAATTCTTACTCATATTCTTTTTGGGAGACGGACCCGGAAACCCACTCCCAAAAATCAATCTGCCATTGAAAACCCTATGAACAGCAGAGAAGCACTGACAATAGTGTTTCACCTGTTGTATGTAGGGTCGCTATGAGTTGGACACCCACTTGACGGCACTTAACTAGTACATTTCTACACATTCTTTAAAATCTCTACCACCCCCTCTACTTATCAGTTTTATTAATATTACTTCCTGGAAACCTGTTTGTTCTCTAAATCGATCCAACTTGAGTGCTATAATTTCTTTTTTTGTAATATCCTAAAAAATCACTTGCATAAAATGGTTTCTTAAAAATTTGATTACACATTGTAGTAAAAAATAATTAACCTTCTGATAATGGACAAAATTGCCAAAGTTTTAAACTTTATTGATTTCTTAGGAAAATATTAATTTTACCAATACCTCCTTGGTGAAAAATATTTAGGTCTGCAGACCTACTTTAAGTTTCTTCTAACTGGCTCAAGAGCAGCAAATTAATCTGTTGGACACTAACACAATCTGTTCAGTGTTGGTTATGCAAAAAGGGTGGCATATGGCACCTCATACATCTTTAGGCAACCTGCTTTGGTTTGGTGTTCAAACTCAGGAGGTGTTGAGATTTGAGAATGAAAGCTCTATAGTTGCTTAAAAGGTCCAGTTCAAATTCTGCTAACACGGAGCCAAGCCATTTTGGAGCATAATAAAAGTGACAGACAGAGTTTTAGACAAATGTTCATGTTTCCAAATAGTCTTTAAATATATGACATGCACCTTGCAATTATTTTTCTCCTGAAATAATGACCTCTAATTGTTTTGTTGTTGTTACGCGCCCTCAAGTCAAGCCTGATTCATAGCAACCCTATGTACAGCAGATCGGAAACACTTCCGGATTCTGTGCCAGGCATACAATTTTATTTATGTTTAAGCCCATTGTTGCAGACACTGTGTTAATCCATCTTGTGTAGGGTTTTCTTTTTTTTCCCCTGATCTGCCCCTCTCCCAAACATGATGTCCTTCTCCAGGGATTGATCTCTCCTGACTACATGTCCAAAATATGTAAGACGCAGTCTAGCTATCCTTGATTCCAAGGAACACTCTGGTTGCACTTGTTGTTAGGTGCCATCGAGTCCTGTCTGACCCATAGCAATCCTCATAGACTTTTCAATGGCTGATTGTTTCGAGATTGCCTTGGGAGTCGATTACCACATCCTTCTCCCATTTTTTTGTGGTGCTGGGAATCAAACCAGGGACCTCAGAGTCTGCAGAACAGTGCTCTACCAACTGAGCTAAAACCTAGCCCAAATCACCTCTAGTAGAACTCATAAAATACATGATCTATTTTGCTAATTGTTACAATTTGTATTTATAACCATGAGTAAATTATTTTCTGTATCTAGACACAAGGAGCAAAATAACAAAAATTCTTTAAATACCAGGTAAAAAACAAGAATTTAAAAAGATATATGGGCAAAAACTTCAAAATATTTTGCAGTCTCGTATTCAATGAACTTTCTTTAAAAATTCCTGAGATAATACAACCATAATTATTAATAAAGTGAACTATTCTACCATTATTTAATTGGAGAACATCTCTTGTGAAAATATTTATCTTAAATAATATGTGACTAAAAACAATTCCAATTCCAATATATTGGGAATATTTTGACAGTTTCTGGGAATGGTTAGAATTATGGCCAATGATAAAACTGCTGCTATTTGATTATGTTTCCAGGAAACAGCCATACATATTAACAGTGATGTTTGTGGTGACATCAAGTGTTCTAATGTTAACATATATTTCATTCTTAAATGCTGTTTAAAATTGTTTTATTTATTTATTTATATTTATTTTTTATTTATTTGCGGTACTGGGGTTGAACCCAGGGCCTTGCTCATGCGTACAAGTGCTGTACCACTAAGGTGGACCCCCAGCCCATTTTTTCACTTGTTTTTGAGACAGGGTCTTGCTAAATTAAGCAGACTCCCTCTGGTCTTGAATTTGTGAACCTCCTGCCTCTGTCTCCGGGGTTGCTGGGATTACAGGCATGTATCACAGTGCCCAGTGCTAAAATTATTTTGAAAATGAGAACAACTACCTCATCCACTACAGAAGGGGACAAAAACATTTAAATATTTACACCCTTTCTCACTTGGATGTTCCACAGAATTGGAAGGTCAACTGCCCACTGGACCCAATGTTATTAAGAATGACTCAATGATGTGACAATAAGGGAAAGCAGAGGGCTTACAAGTCCTTCCTTACCTGAACCACCTCTTTTGCACTTATTGATGCTGATATGGGTCCCCACACATTCCCACTGTAACTCTGTGGGTGTGGAAACAGAACGGTTGACTTCTACTGTGTGAAGAATGGAAGATCTATTCCTGGCTTATTCTTGCTCTCAGTATCTCAGAGGAAGATTTAGAATGCCACTACCTGCTTCTAGGCTTTCAGCGGTAGCCCTGTGGCATCTGATCCTGTCAAATCTTGGAAGCTAAGCAGGGTCAGGCCTGGTCAGTACTTGGATGGGAGACTGCCTGGGAACACCAGGTGCTGTAGGCTTGGGAGATGGACCTGGCTACCAACTCCCAGAAATCAGTCTGTCATTGAAAACTCTATGAACAGCAGAGAGGCACTGACAATAGTATTTCCCCTATTGTATAGGGTCTCTATGTGTCACTATGAGTCGGACACCGACTCAACAGCACCTAACAACAACAACAACAACATACTGCTTCTAGCAAAGGATCAGAGATTAGACCCCTGCTTGGTTCTGCTGAGGCCATGGGATCAGGGAAGGAGAGCTTTGCTTTCTTTTTCTACAGGGAGATGTAAGATAGCAACAAAGGTCAAATCACATTTGGACCCACTGCAACCATAGGGGAGTACAGATTTTCCAATGCTGTTGGGCTGTTGTTTTGTTAGGAGCTGTAGAGTTGAGTCCAACTCATAACTAGTATCAAAAGGTTTTCAATGGCTGATTGTTTTGGAATTGCTTTGGGTGTGGATTGTCATGTCTTTCTCCTGTTTTTGCAGTGCTGGGGATTTAACCCAGTTCCTCACAGAATGCAAAGCATAACTCTACTCACTGAACTAGATCCCAGCCCACTTTTGGGCTGTAGTTGAGCATTGATTGCAAATAATCAATATTCTAATTTTGGTAAGCCAACATTTTTCTCATCCAATGTCTTTTACTTCAATATTTTTTTCTTCTGTCTGTGCCTGTTGGTTGTTCAGGGTTGAATATGAGAAGTAATTATATACAAAAAAAAATTGGCTGCAGTGAAGTTTAAGTCTCAAGTTACTTTTAACCCTTAACTGGTACCATGGGGTCAAAATAAACCCCAAGGTGGATGCCAGACATGGGTCATTGTAGCACTTATCTCAGCAAGGGTACGTGCATAGGGGGTCACATGTAACTCCAGAAGCACTAGTTAAAGGTTAAATAGTCATCTTCTTTCTGCCTTCCAGAGTCTGTCAATACTCATTTGTCATGTTATTCCCATGGCTTTTTAGTTGTAAGAGGGAAAACCTTTGAGAAATGGGTCTATTTTATCTTAGAGGACCCAGAAATTGACCTTGTATTTTGAAGTAATTTTATATTAAAGTAGTTCTAAAATAATTGGTAAGAGTTGCCAGTTTTCTTATTATTTGTTTTTCAAATGACCTCTGAGATAGTTTCATTACCACTATTTGGTGAAAACTGAGACATGGAGTTTAATTTGCTGAATCTTTTTCCAACAACCAATAGATAGTAGAACTTAGATAGGAGCCTCTGTGTCTGACATTTATCCCACAACATGCTAATGAATGAGGGGATGTTCATATTTTAAAGAAAATGTGAGTTATTTAAGTAACATTTCAATGGGCCTCCTGTTACAGAGGTAAAAAAGGGGTAAAGGAGATTTCCACTGTCCAGGTTTTCTTATTTCTGTCTCAACTACTGGCAGAATGAGAAATACCTATGCTGTTTGGCTGAGTTTCTACACTGTCTCCCAAGGGCATTAATGATTATTGCTTTGTTTACCATCTTAAACTAGTAAAGCTATTAGATTGCAGAAAATGTCTCCAGCTGAATTGATTACTGTTCATAATATTCACCAAGACACACATTAAGAACATCATCTGTAGTGGTACCTCCCTTGACTACTCATTTAAACACTTACAAATAAAATTTTACATGTAAAACCATTACTATTGTGCTTGATATATAAGAGACACTTAATTATTAGTTCCTTTTCCTGATAAGTAGATTTTGCAAAGGAAGTGGGGAGAGAATAAATAGTTCTTTTCCTAATTATATTAAGTTGATCATGTCTGGTCTGTTGCACTAAGTTTTTTCAATATTTCAAATATATACATAAATCCATATGGCCTCAGTTTCTACTTAAATTGAAGCTCTGAGTTCATCAAGATAGAACAGAAATCCAGACCTCCAACAACTCTATGCTCCGTAATCAATGTCCTCCATCACATTGGATGACATGAAATTTTTCATTGGTGTTTTCACTGGCTTTATTTCCAAAAAGGAAATAATCCACTAGGGTTTAGTTCAGTTGGTAGAGTGCAACTCTGTACTCTCTGAGGCTCTGGGTTTGATCCCTAGCACTGCAAAAATGGGAGAAGGACCTGGTAACCCACTCCTGAAACAATCCCCAATCTGCTGTTGAAAACCCTATAAATATCAGAGAAGCACTGATGTAGTGTGGGGAATGGCACAGTGTTAGGGAGTGTTTCATTCTGTTGTACATGGGGTCACTAAGAGTCAGGTACAAGTTGATGGCACCGACAACAGCAACAACATATTTCACAAATATTCCTAGTCTTCTCCATTATTCTAGGATAGGAAACTAAGAGAAAATATTTCCTAATGAAAGAGGGGTTTATCCTGGCTTTACCAAATATTCCTGTTTAGGTCTACTTTGGGAATTTCAAGTGAGCAGTTGAATGCACCATGCATTCTATGAAGACGCACTTTTTTTTTCAGCTGTTAAAGCATACAATTCATAAATGAAATCATGCTTGTTGGTATATTCCATTTCAAGATTATATTTTCAGTTGGAGACAAATATATGGAATCCATGCATTCTTTTTAAATCACATGGAAGTTTTCAGTAAAATTAAATAGGGAGAAGGAATGATATATATTGTCTCACGTGACTTTTAAGCAAGTGTTTACAATTATAGAGATGGAATCAATATATATTCCCCAAACTTTTAGCTCTTTTCTTTATACAACATAGTATGGATATTAGCAGTAGAAGTGGTAGGAAAATGAGAAAGATTATTATTACTAATATTGTTAATTAACCTATGATCAGTTAAACTGAAACTTACTCAAATCTTTATGTATATTGTTTCATGTCCTCCACCCAAATCAATTAGGATTATCCAAAAAGATCCTGGTAAGGTAATTTATAGGTAAGTTAATTGAGGCTTGAAGAGGTTGAATAACTTACCCAGGATAGATAGACACTAAGTGGCAAAGCCAAGGTTGAATCCAGGTAATCTGGATTCAGAACCTTTGCTCTTAAGCAGTTTTTGATATAGATTTCTACATAGTGAATTTATAATAGTTGTTGCTCAGTGCCATTGAGCTGGGTTGGACTCATAGCAGCCCTATGTGCAAGAGAAGGAAACACTCCATGACATTTTGCCATACAGGGGACTGTGACAGTGCTTGTCTGCTATTCATAGAGTTTTCAATTGCTAATTGTTTCAGGAGGGGGCTACCTGGTGTTTTTCCCATTTGGGGAGTGCTGGGGATCACACCCAGGACCTCAGAGAACATAGAACAGCATTCTACCAACTGAGTTAATCCTCACCCTTTTATAACAATTAGTGTCCATTATTATGATAGTCCGGGCTGGGATTTGGCTCAGTGGGTAGAGCGCTGCGCTGCAGTCTCTGAGGTCCCCAGTTCAATTCCCAGCATCGCAAAAATGGGAGAAGGGCCTGGCAATCCACTCCCAAGGCAATCCCAAAACAGTCAGCCATTGAAAACCCTATGAGGGTCGCTATGAGTCGGATGCCGACTCGATGGCACCTAACAACAACAACAACATTATGATGGTCACTGAATTTCAAGTAATCATTTAAAGTGTTGGTGAATGTGTATGATACACATGCATAAGGTTTGTGCATTCTGTTCATGTGTGAATGTTGAAGCGTAATATAGTTGTTACGTCTAAGGAAAGTTCCAGGAAAATTTCTACTTATGCAACCCTCACAAGTTTAAATTATTTGAAACTCATAGGTTTGACTTAGAATAACATTACATGAGATGACTGAATTTTTTCATTTACCAAGTAAATCAGTATCTAATAGATTAATATACACACAAAGATCATTGTAGAAAAGCACAGAGTGATTTTGTATGCCAATGATATGTTAGGATATAGACTAATAACTTCATTAAAAGAAAACAAAACCAGCTGGGTACAATGCTGCACCCCTATAATCCCAGTGACTGGGGAGGAGGTGGCAGAAGAATCGTGAGTTCCAGGACAGAAGTATCCTGTGCAATTTGGAGATACCCTGTCTCAAGACAAAAATAAAATTTAAAAAAGGGAGTGTAGAGTGCTTATCAGTGGTAGAGCATTTGCAAAGCATGCACAAGGCTGGGGGTTCAGCTGTCCTGTACAAAAAAAAAGAAAGAAAGAAAGAAAGAAAGAAAGAAGAAAGAAAGAAATCCAAGAGTGCAACACTTATGTTTCTCTAGACCAGTACCTGTCTTTTCCAGTTGATTCTGTGCTTTAACCAATGCGGAGGCAGGATAGAATAGTGGAGGACAGGGGAAGAAAGGGAAATTAGAGCACCAATTCCTTAAGAAATCACCTCAGACTAGTTACTTCTGAGTTAAATGAAAGCTACTCTCAAAAGTGCACTTAATATAGGGCATTTTCTTTTCATGTTCACTTATTCCTTCCTGTTTAGTTGCCCCTTTTTACCTAAAGGTGCTTAAAACCTTGGAGCAACACATTGTAGTGTGTAGTTTATGTTAAACCTTTCTACATTTCCTAAAATATTGTTCTTACTAAGACTTCCTTAAAGTATTGTTATTTATGTGTTCCATGTGATTCTTGCTAAGATATTAATATATTTTTTTAAAAATACTTTCTTGTCTTAATTCTTATGGAAACATCTAGGAAATATATTTATTTCAAAACATATACATTCGCACGTATTTTCAAAAGTAAAATTTATAAACTCAAGTCAGAAGGCATAGAGAAACAGGTTATGTGGGGCCTATGCAATCCCAGAGTAATCAGGCATGGAATATCCTACAAGTAGCAGAGAAGCACTAACATAGCTCTGGGCATGGCACAACGTCAGGGAGTATTTTATTCTCTGGTACGTAGGGTACCTATGCGTCGGACTGGACTTTAAGGCACCTAACAACATGTTCTCCTTTAACAATGGAGGATGGATCTACTTTAGGCCACAGTATAAAACAATGAGAAAGATAGGACCATAACTGTGACCTTGGGAATTCAATACTTTTTCTGCCATAATTTCCGCCTATGCAATGCACATATTTATATAATTCAGAATTCCCTATTTTATCCATAAAAATGTGCTGTTGTATTCAATGCATTTTTCACAGAAGCATACTGCATTTTATATCACATGAATCTTTTTGGTTTTAAAACACAATAATATAGTGTAAAGTATAAATAAATAGTTTCACTTAAAATGTCATTTCTAAAATTACTGTGTTCTTGTTCTAGTGTGGGAAGAATTTAAATCACAGCAACAATATGTTGACTGCAGAGAATATCCCATTTGACAGATATAAGCTCTGAAGTACAAATATATTTTGATTCCTTTTCAGACATGCCCTGTTTCTCTTCAGTGACCAAATTGATTGTCCCTGACAAATTAGTGTAGTCAGGCATAAAATATATCAAGTACCATAGTGTCTAAGGATTTCTTTTTATGATGGTTACCAAGCTGATCAGGTCTAAACCATCTTCACTGACTAAAATAATTAGAAAGAAATTTACTTATGAGGGTTTTAACTTTTTTAATTACATAAGCCTTGAAAGACCACACACATTCCTCGACTTTCTATGCTTCAATTTCATAGTTTTTAAAAACAATATTAATCATTTATCTATTATTATATTTTAAAAGTTTACTGCCATGTACTTTTGTACCTATGACAAATCCATTCAGAAATAATCATTTTTGATGCACCATATTGTAGGAGGTAGCCAGACTGTGTTCCTCTTTGTTCACCCATTCAGGGTACATGGTTTCTAATTTGTATTCACACATGCTTTTCACTAGTACTAGTGCTGTCTGGAGTCTTTAAGTCAAAATATTATAAAGAAAACAAAATCATAAATTGAGAATGTCATAACTTACTCTTTAGAAGGACAATGAGGCAGAGTTCACTATGGTCATAATATTGCATAACTAGGAGATTAAATATTCATTCCTCTTCACTATAGAATGAATGAGAATTTTTGAACAATATATACAAAAATGCAAAACATGGGTAAAATTCCATGCTCCATGTTTTCCTGTCATCTTTCTGTGTACTATGGCTTTCTTTTCCCATACCATCTACACTTTGTCATTTTAAATACCTTTATTATGATGAGAATTTAATATTTAGTTTCTATTGCAATTTATTAATGTCTCCTTTCATTGCAATATTCAGTCAACAAATATCTGTACATTTTGCTTTTTCAATTAATTGAGCAAAATGCTTTGATTTAGCTATTTATTCAGGAAAAGACTTTCTGTATAATTTAATTGCATTCCCTTGACTCTGGATTGATTTGTAATATATATTGTGCCATAGTAGAGTAAAGTCTTATTCTAAATGTTATCCAGGCTGAAGGACACATTCCTTACTCAACAATAATAATAATAAAGCTTATGGCTGCCACGACACTTCCTGTATGCTATCTGCTAGCATCTGAATATCCATTCTTAACTTTTTTACTCTATCTCTCAACATTCTTGTCACAACTCCACCATAGTAGCAAATTGGGTTTGTTTCTTTTGCTTGTTTATTTGTTTGTTGATTTCTCCTTCAATTTGTTATGCACCACCATATCATTTCTATTTGCTCTTGTCATTTAAGAGTCCTGCTCACAACATTAATCTCACAATAAATAAGGGAAAATGAAATATAAAGCATTATGTGCATCCCTAAGAGTCTTTTGAAACTGAGTTCCTCATTAGCCAGCCTGTCACACCTAATTTTTTTTTTGTTATCATGTCTGTGGCCTATGTATACCTCCAGCAAAATATCTTTGACTTAGGAAATATAAATACTACCTGTATTACTCAGACATTGTATTGCTGTGAAAAAATGCCTTACGAAAAAACCTAAAAATATGGATTCTTTATTTTGGCTAGTGGTTTCAGAGGTATCAGCCAGAAGACATGAACCCCAGTGACCTACTTCTTCCACCTGGGCCCCACTTCCTAATTTTCAGGAATAATGACATAATATCATTAATCTATCAAGGGTTTAAACAATTCATAAGTCAGAGCACTCAAGATCTAATTATTTCTAGACAAACCATTGAAAACCTACCTATGTGCTTTACCAATTCTCCAAGACATTTCTCAATCCAGTCATTTGGCAATCAAAGTTAACCCCACACTACCCAACCTGATTGAATGTTTCATTTTCCAACTTTGGCAAGTATCTGAATCACTTGGAGGACCAGTTAAACCAGATTTCTGGTTTCCACTCTCAAAGAACCTTTCATTCATACTATTTTTAGTAATCATACTCTTTTGATAGTTGTGGTCTAAGGACTTGCACCTTACCCATTTCTGGCTAGTAAGAAAGAAAAATAAGTTAGCTGGGGCAGAATTATCTACATATATAAATTATAAACTCTTCCTAGAGTAAATTGTGTCACCTTTTTGCCACACATCCTTTTTTCTTCTATGGAAAAAGGGTATATTTAGAGATACAGTGACCATCTGCAGCACCATGATAGAACTATGAGCTGAGAAACATATAAGGAAAAACTTTTATTCCTATGATGATAAAACACAAACATGAAAATAACTTGGGGCCTGGATGATCTCATTTTACCCCTACCCTCCTCTGAAACTCTGGTTTTTCTTCTTTTGTATAAAAATAAGGACTCTATTAATTTAAAATAAACTTAGTCAATAATTCAGTTTCTTTCTATTGTGCCTCATACTGGCACTTCGTACTATAGAGGAAGGGTCCTCAAACCCTTGACCATGGAGTTGTACCAATCATTGGCCTATTAGGAAACCAGGTACACAGCAGAAAGTGAGTGGTAGAACAGTGAGTAGAGTTTCATCTTTACTTACAGCTCCTTCCCACTACTCCCATTAATTCCTGAGCCCCACCTCCATCAGATCAGCATAACCTCTCTCCCCCATCTCCTCTGTGGAAATATTGCTTTCCACAAAATATGGTACCAAGAGGTTGGGGATACTGCTATTGAGGACCTGGATTTCAAATTTGATTTTCAACACTCGTATGTTCAACTTATTCCTACCATTGGGCCAGCTGTTCCTGTTCTGTATTTTACTTACTTTGCTTCCTTTTCCTCCTCTAAGAGGAATCCTAAACACTGATTTTGTTATTGAGAGCCATCAAAAGATATATCAAAAAAAGAGAAAAGACAACTTTTAAGAAATAGAGATCATTAAAGATAAATTATATATTAAAATGTCAGAACGGAGTGTTATGATGAATTAAACATGGGAAGAATTTAATATATTTAAATCATGGCAAGACAGCTATTTACATGCTATTGTGTGCTCTTGGAAAATATTTACCAGCTGTTCTAGAAAGCATTATGACAGCCTAACCTGGCAAAGAATCCTGATCCTGTGCTTGTTTTACTCCGGGCCATTTCCTAACATATGGGTGGAAATTCCTGCAGACCTCAGCTCAAGCTTGATTGCACATGCCAGCAGAGTAGAGTGTAGCTCCACTTGACTCTGTCTTGGCACAATGTAGTAAGTTTTGTGCACTTAACACTTTATTGTATCATCTTAGAAAACTTTGTCACACAATTCATAGACACAAAGAATACAATAACTTAATTGATTATTTTAACAACTTATCGTCAGGAAAACAAAGTCTGATATTGTATTTCTTGAGGCAATTTCATGTGCATCATCTGTTTAAATCTTAAAACAAATCTATGCACAGTCAATGAGAGAGAGAACATCACAATTTCCCAACTAAAGAAATTGGGAATTAGAATTTTAAAGCACTATGAAGAAAGGCTCTTCAAGGTCATTTCCCCCATCTTCCAATGAATACAGGTTTTATGTAGCAGATTTGCCAGTAGCATGTTCTTTATTCTCTGCTTAAGAGACATGGGAACTTATACATGGTCACCACTGCTAGAATTAATACTTGAATGTAGGTCAACTGACATCCAATTAAATGTGTTTCCAATAGGTGATGATCAGTTCTTTGTGTAGGAAGCTGTTCTTCCTTCTTCCATTCAAGTTTTGAAGTTTAATTGGCTTTGAATTTTGGATTAAGAAGGTCTTCTCTACCATGTCCTCAGTGGTTAGTTAATACCTAAATGAATTTCCAGAGTTGCAGAGATGAAGATGCTTCTATCTAAAGTCTGTACTATCCTATGTACTAGTAAAAAACACTTGGATTGTCACTCAGTACCTATTAAATAATCAGAGTGTCCTTGATAAATAGAAGAAATATAAGACCTGTGTAGAAATTTCTGGTTGCAGGTTAATACAAGGTTTAAATGTAAGAGTCAGGTAAGGATGAAATCATCTCCATATATCTGTGATAGTTTACCCACTAGAGGAAATGCAAATAGTAGAGAGTTGCTGCCATGAATTTACTACAGATTTTTACTGAGATATTGGTTAATCCTAGGATGGAAGACTGCCTGGGAATATCAGGTACTGCAGGATAGGGAGAAGGACCTTGCAATCCACTCCCAAATCACTCCCAAATCAATCAGCCATTGAAACCCTGTGAATAACAGAGAAGCACTAACAATAGTGCCAGACATGTCATAGCCTAAGCAGGTGTTTCATTCTGTTATACAGAGACTCCAAGCCACTTAACAACAGATATGTGTGTGTGTATTTATATATGTATATGCATGTATAGTTAAGTAGATCGATCCTATCCTATATGAAATCTTTAAACACAGAAAAAGTTCTCATTATGAAGTAAAGCAAGGCATTTTCTAAATATTAATTCAATGAGCATTTAGTGAGCTCTTCCTTTGCATGAGGCCCTGAGGGAAAAATTGCAAGGTATACACAGATGACTAATACCTTGTTCTTGTTCCTATTAAAGAATTTATCATATTTTTTCAAATACTGTTGTGTTCTTATGAGATTGCATAGAAGGAAGGAGATGGCTTAGTGGCTTAGTGGGGGAAATCAGAGACCATAATTGATAGTCCTTTGTTTTCATGGTTCAGGAAAGTAGCATGATAAATGATATACATTTTATTTTTATCTGCCTGAAATCTTGTTCCTGTTGTCAAGATTAGGAAAGACATATCAGAAGTCAAACATAGCAAACTTGGAAACCTCTCTCTGAGTTATACAGACCTTTACATTAAATGTTCCATAATAGGATAGACAAATAACTCTATGGGATATTACAGCTTTGCTTGTGTTGTTTGTTTAATGTTGGATAAATAGGATATTTTATATACATACATACATACATACATACATACATACATATATACACACATACATACATACATACATACATACATACATATGAATGGGAGAAGGACATAGCAACCCACTCCCAAAGCAATCTCAATAGCCATTGAAAAAGCTATGAGGGGTCACTATGAGTTGAACCCACCTTGAAGGCACCTAACAACAAATAAATACAAAGACAACAAATATGTACTGTATATGTATATATATATATATATATATATATATATATATATATATATAAAGTATTTTATATATATATATATATATAATACTTTTCCTTTACATAATGAAACTATGATTATCAGTTAAATCATATAAGCAGACTTCATTAATTTTATGAATCATTCAGAAAAGATGTATTTCCTTGTTACATAGGAAGAGAACTGCTATTTACAAGCAGGAGCATGAACATTATCCCTTTAATTTTTCACTATCACATAGCAAGCAAGAACTATTACAGAAAATGTAATTTGTTTATAATACACACACATTGTTGTTTTCTCTAAAATGATAGGAAAAAAAATGAGATTCGTGACTGATTTATGTTTGTGTATATACACATACCTATATGTAACAAAGGGCTGGGATTTAGCTCAGTTGGTAGAGCGCTGCGCTGCAGTCTCTGAGGTCCCGAGTTCAATTCCCAGCACTGCAAAAATGGGAGAAGGACCTGGCAATCCACTCCCAAGGCAATCCCGAAACAGCCATTGAAAACCCTATGAGGGTCGCTATGAGTTGGATACCGACTCAACGGCACCTAACAACAATAATATGTAACAAAGATTTTTTTCTCAAGAAGGGATGTGACTTCTGTTGTCAAGATAAAAATTTTGAAGTATTGCATTTGCAGTGACAACAAAAAGCATCAAACCCTTCTTTTTTAAAAGCATCGTATTGAACTCTGAAATCTGAAAATCTGGTAACCATGTTAATTAAGATATTCTTACAAGAAACAAAAAATGTTGTGTAAATATATTGGCTTACATAATGTTCAATTGTTGAGTTATTCAAGGAATGAAGCAAAGCTGGACATTAGTCCAAACAGTGGCAACAAGCCTCAAGTCAATTCTGACTTTTACTTTCTGTAACCTTGGTCTCTGTAGTCAGAGACCACCTAGATGGAAGAAATGACCCTAACCTACATAGAGTTGAATCTAAAGTTCATATGGAAAAAGTAAATCATTTTGCCTGAAAGTCGATCATCTATTATTCTCATTGGTTTGATTTGGACAATGGATTATTGCTAAAGAGAAAATGAAAGATCTTGATTGGTCTTATCATGATTTAGTCTTATTATGATTTAGTATTATTATTCTGCTTTGTGATATGACTCCAAACTGATTTTATTATAAATATTTGTTCTTAGTAAGTTACTTATCTTTACATTTCCAGTTTGCAAATGTAGTTGTTGCTATATTGTTGTTGTTGTTAGGTGCCGAAGATTTGGTGTCCAACTAATAGCGATCCTATGTACAACAGGCAAAACAGTATTGTTGTGCTTCTCTGCTATTCATAGCGTTTTCAATGGCTGATTGATATTTGGGAGTGGGTTGCCAGATCCTTCTCCCAAGCCTACAGCACCTGGTGTTCCCAGGCAGTCTCCCGTCCAAGTACTCATCAGGCCTGACCCTACTGAGCATCTGAGATCTGACAGGTTCAGATGCCACAGAGGTAGGACTGCAGGCAGTTTTCATAAATGAATGGCAAATAGTACTATATATCTCATATTTTATTATATTTATGTAACTCATTCAGAGAAATTGCCTAACAAAGCTGTATAACAAAGTCATAAAGAATATACAGCATTATTGTCATCACAGGTGAACCCTACCTCATACAAATCCATGAATGAAGTGTAGAGGATGAATAGATATCCAAAAGCAAATGGCAGAGAGTAGGTAGAGGGTAGGTCATACCAGAGGTAGAGAGAAGGTCACATCAAAGGTAGATAATAGATCATACAAAACCATCTACCTACAGAACTAGATAAGTATTGTCTTCTGTAGCATACTTTATAAAATATGCTCTATATCTACATTTTTAAAAATAGAATCAGTACTAAAAACAAAAGTATACAGACAACACAAAAGAAAGACATTAGTGGCCAACTTTGCTTCTCTTGTTTCTATTTAAGGTAACAGTCTTTTTTACCTGCCTATATTGCACTCTACTATTTGGATAGGATTATTCTGTTAGGTTGGGCATCATTTTTCCCCAAATAAATAGTTGCAGGATGGTTAAATTGGGTTTCTTTATCCTTAATCAGTATCAAAAGTCAAAACAATCAGACCATTAACTTTTATATGCAGGTTCAAACTGAAACTATTGAAATTTAGAGAAAGTGTACAAGAGCCAAAGTATGACCTTGACTATATCTCATCTGAGTTCAGAGATCACCTGAAGACCATATTTGATGCATTAGACATTAATGATCAAAGACCAGATGAGTTGTGGCATGAGATCAAAACATCATTCAACAGGAAAGCAAAAAGTTATTGAAAAGATAGAAACAAAAGAAAAGACAAAATTACCTGTCAAAAGAGACTCTGAAACTGTCCCTTAACATGGAGCAGCTTAAGTAAAAGGAAGACAAAGGAAATTTAAAGAACTAAACAGAAGGTTTCAAAAGGCAGCTGAAGAAGACAAAATCAAATATTAAAATTACATGTGCAAAGAGCTGGAGATAGAAAACTAAGAAGGAAGAGCACTCTCTTTTTCTCAAGCTTAAAGAATTGAAGAAAAAAATGTCAGCTTTGATTGGCAATATTGAAAGATTCTATGGGGAAAATATTAAATGATACAGGAAACACTCAAAAAATAACGACAAAATACATAGAGTCATTATACCAAAAATAATTGGTGCATGACCAAACATTTCAAGAGTTTGCATATGAGCAGGAACAAATGGTACTAAAGGAAGAAAAGGAAGCTATGTTGAAGAACTGGGAAAATGTAAGGCTGCAGGAGTTGATGGAATATTGATTGAGATGTCTCAACAAACAGATGCAGCACTGGAAGTGTTCCCTTGTTTATGACAAGAGATTTGGAAAATAGCTACTTATCCAACTGACTGGAAGATATCCATATTTGTGCCTATTCCCAAGAAAAGGGTTAGAACCAAATACAGAAATAATAAAACAATATCATTAATGTCTGACACAAGTAAAATTTTGCTAAATATCAATCAAAAGTGACTGTAGCAATATATTGACAGGGAACCACCAGCAAATCAAGCTGGATTCAGAAGAGGGCAAGGAACAGGCGACATCATTGCTGATGTCAGATGGATATTAGTTGAAAGGAAAGAATATTAGAAAGATGTCTATCTACTTGTTTTTGACCATGCAAAGACATTTGACTGTATGGATCATAACAAATTATAGATAACATTGCATAGAATGGGAATACTAGAGAACTTAATTGTATTCATGAGGAATCTGTACATGGTCCTGGGGGCAGTTGTTTGAATAGAACAAGGAAACACTACCTGGTTAAAAGTCAAGAAAGGTGTGTGGTAGGGCTGTATCCTTTTACCATACCTCTTCAGTCTCAAAGTTGAACAAATAATCTGAGAAGTTGGGTTTTATAAAGAAGAATACAGCATCAGGATTGGAGGAAGGCTCATTAACAACCTGTATTATGCAGATGACACAACTTTGCTTGCAGAAAGTGAAGAGGATTTGAAACATTTACTGATGAAGATCAAAGAACACAGCCTTCTAAATGGATTGCATCTCAACATCAAGAGAACAAAAATCCTACAACTGGCTCAGTAAGGAACTTTATGATAAATGGAGAAAAGATTGAGATTGTCCAGATTTTGCTTTACTTGGTTCTACAATCAACACCCATGGAAGCAACAGTGAGGAAATCAGAAGATGCATTGCACTGGAAAAAGTTGTTGCAAAAGACCTCTTTAAAGTGTTGAAAACCAAAGATGTCTCATAATAAGTAGGTTCACCTGACTCATGCCATAGTATTTTCAGTTTCATCATTTTCTTGTGAAAACTGGACATTAAATAGAGAGACAGAAGAACTGATACCTTTGAATTATGATAGTGGATACAAACATTGAATATATCATGAACTGCAAAAAGAAATAACAGACCCTACTACAAGAAATGCAACCAGTGTTCCTTGGATGCAAAGATGGCTAGACTGTGTCTTATGTATTTTGGACATGTTGTAAGGAGAGAGGAATTCCTGGGAAGTGGCAGGTCAAAGAAAAAAGGAAGGCCCTCAACTGTATGGATTGACACAGTGGCTGAAAGAACAGAGTTCCAAAACAATTTTAAAAAAATCATGTTCCTGGCACAGTTTCAAAGAGTATCTCCTTCTGTTGTACATGGGGTCACTGCCTTACTGGATCATACCTAACAATAACAAATCCCTAATCAAGGAGGCTCCAAAGTTAATATTATCAACACTTTGGAGATTCAAGGAATCAAAGGTGTAAATGTTGATTAGTTAAATAGTGAAAGTTAAGCCAGTTTAATCACAGACAACATTTGTGTGGCTAAACCCAGAACTTTTCATGACTTAATACTTATTTTCCCCCATGTGTCTGTCATGTTGTCATGCTGTGGGGGCTTGCATGATGCTGTGATGTTGAAGGCTATATGACCAGTATTTCAGACACAATCAGGGCTACACAAAGTGGGCAGGATTCAGGTGAGCTTCCAGACTAAGATAGACTAGGGAGAAGTACATGGTAGCCCACTCCTGAAACAATTAGCCATTGAAAACCCTATGAATAGCAGAGAAGCAGTGTCAAATTCAGTACCAGAAAGTGAGCCCTCCAGGCTGGAAAGCATTTGACAAACGACTGGGAAAGAGTTGTCTCCTGAAACTAAAGCTGATCTTAGTGACAAGAATGGAATAAAGCTCCTGGAACCTTCTTTTTCTGATGTGGCACAACTCAAAATGAGAAGAAACATAGTGCCTGCAACAATGGGTTCAAAAATAAAAAGATCGTGTGCATGGCATAGTGCTGGGTAGTGTTTAGTTCTCCTGTACTTAGGGTCACTGTGAGTCAGATTAATTGGATGACATCTAACAGCAACCATACTGATTTCTTCCGCAGGAGTTCATTAATGAGTGCATGATGGACAGTATGACATTTTAGGAAAAATACATTACTACCCTAGGGGGATGTCCAGGGAAAATGATTGAGTGACAAATAGGTTTTCCGCACTGCCTCTTATCTCCCTCCAAATATAAGAATGGTAGAAACTTTATTTTGGCCCCCGAATATTAACAAATACCTTGAGGTATATAATAGTTCCATGATGGTGCCTGGATACTACACACTATTGTGAAGAGGATTAGTGGAGAAAGCCCTTTGTTTTCTGCTTCCCCATTTTTCTTCCCTTCCTCAATCATAGTTCTTAGTGTGAAGTATGGGCTTTGTTTATTTCTCTTGTGCATAGGGTCCCTATGAGTCAGAAGGGACTCAATGGCATTTAACAACAACAATGATATTGTACTTGAAGCTATGATGTGACAAAGGAAATGGGTTCCTTCCACAATACTGACAATTTGTAACTAATATAATTAGGAAGTAAAATAGATATTCAAGGTTAAATATGAATGCATTAATGGATGAATGGAAAATTGTTTGAAATCTTGAGGTATTTGAGTTTTCATAGACCTATTGCTGTAGGAGCCCTTTTAAGTGACCCAGTTTAATCTTATGTTTAAAGAAGGAAAGTTATTTCTTTTAATCTCTTTAGTCAGTGAAACTCACTACTTAATCAAGGCCAACAAATTAAAACAGTTGGACAATTATTATTTTTTTATAGTGAGTCATACTCCTTCTTCTAAATGTTCTCTCCTGGGAGCTGAGTAAATCATGTCTAATGCCACTCTCCCATTAAAGTTTTGCATCTTTGGAATGGCAAAATGGAGAATTTATCTTTTTGCACTGAACAGTTCAATTTTCTTCAACTTTCATTCTTCTAATTTTGTTTTAATACTAATTATTAATCACCATGTGTAAAATACCTGGGCTTCAATTGGGCAATCATCTGGCTTATCCTCTGTTTTTGTTCTAATTAAAACAGGAAGCTGAGACTATTAAAATTTATTGAATAATTCATTGTCTTCAGAAAAGTAGGAAAGGAGAACTTTACTAAAGAAGAAAATGCCATATTTTTATTGGGAATACTATTTATAGCATTATAATCACAAATTGGCTATTTCCTGAATGTCAAGTTTTCCTTATTCGTCTGGAGAAGTTGTATGTTTCTATGGCTGCAAATGATGTTTGGTTGTTATATAAGCCATTGTGCAAAAACACCGTGTTTCTTGTGATTTGAATATGATGAGACTATTTTAGAGAATGACCAAATATATTCAGACAGCTTACCTAGAAGTGCAATCTTGTTTCATCTCAATCTAGCTTTTTTGGATACATTTATTTTAACCACAATTTCTTTCTGAGATATAAAGGTTTAGCTTTTCTTTTCAGAAGGCATTAAAGGAAGTGTCTCAACTTAAATTGTTCAAGCATTATCTAGGTCACATTCACAGGTTTTAACTGGCATGGTGAAAACCTTTCTTTTTTCCCCAGATGACAGAGTCTATGTAAGTGTATAGGAAGATGGATAGGGAATCATGGCTTCTCAGTCTTTTTCTCACATTTTCCTCAGTCCCAGGGGTGATTTTTCAGCTTTTCAGATTCACAAACTTAATTTCACTGGTTTACAATGTGAGAGGTCTCTAGCCATGGCGAATCAATTCATGCTATTCTAAATCACAAGAGATGGCTACAGAAGCCACGATTCCAAGCCATTAATTTATATTTTTAAAACTATCTAATGGAAGAAACATTACTGACTCTTCATCAAAAATACCTGCTCTCAGGAGATAAAAATTATAGGAACTATAGTTACATGCTCCTTCAACAAACAGTACCTAGCTTGGAGTGTATTACTGGTACATTTTGACCTTCACACAAAACCCTAAATTCAGGGGCATCAACATTTTGTACTTAGCCATGAGTCACAATTTCCCGTCAGATAGTTTCTCTTCTTGGGGGAAGGGCCTGGCAATCCACTCCCAAGGCAATCCCGAAGCACTCAGCCATTGAAAACCCTATGAGGGTCGCTATGAGTCGGATACCGACTCGACGGCACCTAACAACAACAAGTTTCTCTTCTATAAGCACATTAATCCTTGGTCTATGGAGTAACTAACCTCATCCAATAACAATGCCACCTGTTGCCTCAAAATTATGTCAGGTTCTTATTCAAACCAAACCAGAATACTAACAACTATAAATCAATTCTGCTGCCAGGTGGATTAAAAAGAGGGTTGTAGCCAAGACTCTCTTCTCATAGCCTGGTTGAAAACATAGGTGCCTGACTGAGTGGTTACCATAAACTTTCTCTTACTTAACTGTAATGCTTTACTGCAATTCTTATGACCGACAGACATCTATTCCTAAATGTATCACAGACACTGTAAATTCTATACCCTATATTGTTGAAATGCAAGATACTTTCTTTGAAATCAGCTCTGTCAGCCATAACCCTTATCTTAGAGAATGGAAACCCCATGTATAAAAATATTGAAGTTGTTATAATACAAATGTCTTGATTTTTATGCTTGAACTCCATAAGCATATATTTCTTTATTTTGGCCCAATTTCAATGACTTTGTCTCCTTTCCAATTCATATTGGCTTAAGGCCCAGTCCTTTCTTGGAAATTGCACACCAAATATTTCCCTGGATCCTGGGAATAACCATTTCTCAGGAAGTCCATGGGTAAAATAATAAATTCTATGTACTTCAGGGAAAGCACATTGCCATCTGCTTCCGACTTCACAGAGTAAGTGGTAGAACACTTGCCCTAACACACACACACACACACACACACACCCCTTCTGTATGACTGAATATATAGATTCTCTACTATTTTTTCAAACAGTGAGCAAGAAGTTGGATATGCTTGTGAAATCTCAGAGGAAGCAGATAAAATGACCCCAGCTTGTTTTCTTGCCTTCTGACAGTGGCCATAGGACAGACTGTGGATCAAGGAAATAGAGCCCAGGCAGATCATATAAGAGTAAAAAGACTGAGATTAGCACTCTGAGCTGCTGGAATACTGTGTAACCATGAACTGAAATGAAGTACATGATGTACGTCAAATGAGCAATTTACAAGGAGGGTGAATTTTGAAGACATTATACTTCCTGAAAGAAGTCAGCTACAAAGGATCACAAAGTACTTTTGTTATTTATCTGGTATGTTTTACTTTTCTGGGTAAAGTAGACTTGTGGTTTCCTGAACCTGGATGTAGGAGTAGTAGTGTGTGTGTGTGTGTGTGTGTGTGTGTCTGTGTGTGTGTGTGTGTGTGTGTGGTGAGAGATGATAATAAAAAGTATAAGATTTCTTTGTTGTTGTTGGTCGGTGCCTTCATGTCCATGTCCGACTTTTAGCAACCTTACATACAACAGGTAAAACAGTATTGATAGTGCTTCTCTGCTAATCATAGGGTTTTGAATGGCTGATTTTTTTTTTTTTTGGGAGAGTGGGTTGCCAGGTCCTTCTGGTGTTCCCAGGCAGTCTCCTATCCAAGTACTACCCAGGCCCAGCCCTGCTTTGTCTTCTGAGATCTGATGGGATTGGATGCCACAGTGGTATGGCTCCAGGCCAAAGATTTCTTTGTTGTTGTTGTTGTTAGGTGCCATCAAGTTGGTATCCTCACTCATAGGGTTTTCAATGGCTGACTGTTTCGGGATTGCCTTGAGAGTGGATTGGCAGGCCCTTCTCCCATTTTTGTGGTGCTGGGAATTGAACTCGGGAACTCAGAGACTGCAGCACAGTGCTCTACCAACTGAGCTAAATCCCAGCCCAAAGATTTCTTTAGGAGTGATAAAAATATTTGAAAATTATAACAATGAACTTATAATAATGAAATGCACTATTGTATGCAATGAAGATAATTTGTTTAAGGACATATTTGTCATGGACTCTTTCAGTGTTGATCACTATTATCCAAAACATAACCAACCCAGTCTTGTAGAAAAGGTAAGGAGAACTCTCCTAATGCCAACACTCTGGGTTTATTAACAGGGATTCTCGTAGTTTATTTCCCTTAAGTTTTAATCATTCTCTATCATATACTCTTCCATCACTATACAAAACAATGTTTGTTGCTGATATCTGAATAGTCAATGCTTTCTGTTAAGTTCAGTACCTTCATATGAGACTTGTATAAAACAATAAGCCTATAAGTCACTCTAAATGTAAAGTTTTATCATCAATTAAATTTGGGAAACCATATGTTTGTAATCTGAACAAAATTTCACACATTAAAATTTCTGTAAATTTTCAAAAATGACAATTCAGTTTAACTCTGAGTCATGATTTACTAAACTGATTTGACTAGAGAACATCCCAGGATATTTTTTTATTTTCACTGATTAATGTGGAGTAATTAGTGTTCTGCAGAAATGCTGTCTTAATGCCTAATATTTTGAAGCTTTCATGTAACCAGATGATTAAGTGCAAAAAGAAAATCCTGACTATAACCTCATAAATCAGATACTGCTTCTACACTGTTCAGACGGGCTCCCTAAGTCAATGTGAGAAAGATTGAGAACTCAGTCTGGTGTTTCCAGATGAAAGTGCATGTACTGGGCATTCCTAAACTCTTATTAGTTCCCTATATAAATGAATACCAGCTATGCTTTTGCTCTTTGGCTGTCTCAAGTCCTCTCCGGCAGTTTGCACAAATGCCTATCATTTCTGCAAAAAATGTTGATCAACACTTACAGCACTTCACTGGTATTATCAACTTAATTGACAGACATCTATAGGCTTGTAAGGTCATCCAAGACCCCAATTTTTGAATAATAAAAACTTTTTATTACTTAAGGTATTTGTTTTAAGGTTTAATTCCATTGCTATATGAACTGAAGTACGTTTCAAAATTTACTAATATAAATTTTTCTGTCTCCACCTGCAGAGTCTCTGGGATTATAAGAATGAGTCACTGTGTGCAGCTACTAATGTAACATTTATTCCCACAATAATAATTATTAAAGAATAAGAAATATTTCTTAAGGCACTTATAAAACTCTAACTGGGTTTCCATGCTTCAAAATTACAATAAGACCAAACTAAAACTAACATAGCAAAATTTATTTTATTTTATGATATAAAGATCCTAAAATTTAGAAAATCAATAGTTTTCATGAAATCAATAATAAAATATGGAAAATGGCATGCAGCTGTAAGTGGTATCATGGGGTCATATATGACACTATCAGGCACTTTTTGTGCTAGGCAGATGCTTTAGCACCACATCTCTGGTACCTGCCATGAGTTGGAATATACTGAAATTACAAAGAACATGTTTGTGTGGCAATTATGAATTTAAAAAGATGAAAAAAATTAGTTTCTGGGGTCTTTTATGACTCTTTGATACCAATTGGTCATGTATGTATTTTTATATTTATCTTTGGACAGGAAGAAAGTTCAGCTAAATACAGAATAAAATTCTCTATTAAAAATCATATTCCACATAACAATGAAAATAACTTAGGTAAAACATCAGATAGACCACATTCATATGCCTTTTAGGCAAACGAGAGGTCAATATTTCTATATTACCTTAATAAGAACTCAGTTGGTAGAGTGCTGCACTGCAGTCTCTGAGGTCCCGCATTCAATTCCCAGCACCGCAAAAATGGGAGAAGGACCTGGCAATCCACTCCCAAGGCAATCCAGAAACAGTCAGTCATTGAAAACCCTATGAGTGTCGCTATGAGTCGGATACTGACTCGATGGCACCTAACAACAACAATGGAGCAATGTCCCTGTAATATGTTTCTTATAGGCTACCAATAAATATTCTGTTAACATGGGCAGCACTATCTTGCAAATGTAGGATAGTTGGGATAAAGTTGCCACTAAACTTAATCATATGAAGTCCAATAGATTTTGGTCACAGTTCAGCTGTATTATAGCTCAAATATATTTATCTGTTTAACGGGTAATCATCAAGACACGAGGTACAATTCACCAACTTCCACTATTGAAATAATGGTGGCAAACCAGGATTATATCAAGGAACATCAAGAAAATAAATTCTAAAAAGAAAAAGACATTTATGTTGTTGTTGTTAGGTGCCATAGAGTCGAGTCCGACTCATAGCGACCCTATGTGCAGCAGATCGAAACACTTGTCGATTCTATGCCAGGCAAACTATCTTATTTATGTTTAAGCCCATTGTTGCAGACACTGTGTCAATTCATCCGGTGGAGGGTTTTCCTCTTTTGCGTTGACCTGCCACTCTCCCAAACATGATGTCCTTCTCCAGGGATTGTTCTCTCTTGACTACATGTCCGAAATATGTAAGACGCAGTCTGGCCATTTTTGCTTCCAAGGAGCACTCTGGTTGTACTTCTTCTAGGACAGATCTGTTGGTTCTTTTGGCAGTCCATGGTATATTCAATAGACGTCTCCAGCACCACAATTCAAAAGCATCAATTCTTTTTCTGTTTCTCTTGTTCAATGTCCAGCTTACACAACCATATGATGCCACTGAAAATACCGTGGCATGAGTCAGACGCACCTTCGTCTTCAGTGTGACATCTTTGCTTTTCAATACTCTAAAGAGATCTTTTGCCACAGCTTTTCCTAGAGCAATGCGTCTTTTGATTTCTTGACTGCTGCTTCCACGGGTGTTGATTATAGAGCCAAGCAAAGCAAAATCTTGGACAACCTCAGTTTTTTCTCCATTTATTGTGAAGTTGCATGCTGACCCAGTCGTAAGGATTTTTGTTTTGTTGATGTTTAGTCGTAACCCATATTGAAGGCTATGATCTTTGATCTTCATCAGTAAATACTTTAAATCCTCTTCACCTTCAGCAAGGAGAGTTGTGTCATCTGCATAACGCAGGTTGTTAATGAGTCTTCCTCCAATCTTGATGCCCCGTTCTTCCTCATAAAGTCCAGCTTCTCGGATTATTTGCTCAGCGTATAAATTGAAGAGATAGGGTGAAAGTATACAGCCCTGGTGCACACCTTGCTCAACTTTAAACCACTCAGTGTTTCCTTGTTCTATTCGAACAACTGCCTCCTAGTTCATGTACAGATTTCTCATGAGCACAATTAGGTGTTCTGGTATTCCCATTTTCTGAAGTGTTATCCATAATTTGTTATGATCCACACAATCAAATGCTTTTGTGTAGTCAATAAAACATAGATAGACATCTTTTTGATATTCTCTGCTTTCAGCTAATATCCACCTGACATCAGCAATGATGTCCCTAGTTCCCCGCCCTCTTCTGAATCCTGCTTGATTTT
>VMDO01023734.1:0-31065 GCA_007922755.1 Pedetes capensis
AAAAAAAAAAAAAAAAAAAAAAAAAAGGCAGAAATTGACTAAATAGAAAAGAAAAGCCCAACTCTATGCTATCGAGAAGAGATGCACTTTAAACATAAAGACATACACAAGTTAAAAGTAACAGTAGAGAAAGAGAAGCCATGCAAACACTAAGCTTCAGGGAGCCAGTGTGGTTCTATTACTTCAAAGCAAACAAGGAGTTTTACAGGGACCAGGATGTCTATTTCTCACAGTAAAGAGGCAAGGGCAACCTGGGTAGGTTAGTAGCCTCAATATTTCCAACCTTAAGTGACAATAATTATAGTACCTGCCATTAGGGAGTGGTGAGGTATGAGTGACTAATGTAATCCATGTAAAGTGTTTAGAGCCATGCTTGGCACATCACACATATGCTGGGTGAGTGCTACCTCTCAGTGTTGTTGTGGTTTGGGCAAAGCTTCAGGCTTTCATGTGATCCGGGCACAGCGCCTTCTGAGGTGAGGTTCCACAGTCTACTGCAAGATAAGGTGTCAACCCAAGCTACTAGCTGGTTCCTCCAGTACTGTTTCCCTCAGGTGGTGGCGTACAGTGTACACAAATGCGTGTTCCAAGACCTGGGGCAGAGAAATGGAAGGAGGGAGACAGCACGCATCCAGTGAGCCCATTTGCTGCTAGACCTAAGGGAAGAAGCGAGGGAGGCTGGGGTCAGGAAGGGAGCAACCCACAGGAGGGGTTTGGACCCTTGCCTCTTTAGCTGGCATGACCTGGGTCATCTCCCAGTCAGGGAAGTAGGTCACAGCCAGCACCTGGGACTTGCCATGGCAGATCTACAGCCTCCTTTGAGCCTCTCGCCCTGGCCACAGGCACAGGAAGAATGCCCAGTGGCCTTGCCTCCCACACCCTTGCCCCAAAGCTGTCACGTCCAGAGGGGCTGGGAGCACTCGAAGGCTGGTTCCGCAGAGACCTGCTGGGGCCAGGCCAGCGTTGGCAGGGAGGCTGTTCAAGGATGAGCGGGCAGGTCTCCAGAATCGTAGTGGGCTCTCTCTCCCAGGCCTGCATGCTCTTCTTCCACTTCCACCTCTCGCTCCTCTGCTTTCCTCGTGCCACCCCGCTGTCCCGCAGTGGCCACCGAGCTCCCTTGTGTTGGAGATTGAGCACTCACCGTGTGCCATACCTCATCTTCACTCTGATTGATGGTGCTGCAGTGGGGCCACCAGCTTTCCCGATAGAGAACTGAGGGGCTTTGAGAGGTAAAGACACTTACTCAGGATCTCACAGCTGATAATGGCAGGTGGTCCCCTGATCCCAGGTCCATTGTTCTTTACTGTATGGGGTCCAGATTCATCTTCTTCAATACACTGAGTCATCAAAAGTCTTCAAGGGCTTCCCATTGCATAGAGGTATGGCCTCTAAACATTTTTGATCTGCATTCCAGTGAGTAAAACAACTCCCTTTTCCTCTTCCTCCTTGTCTTCCTCCTCCTCCTGCTCCTCCTCCTCCTCCTCCTCTTCCTTCTCCTCCTCTTCCTTTTCCTCTTCTTTTTCCTCTACTCCTCCTTCTCTTCCTTCTCCTCCTTCTCCTCCTTCTCCTCCTCCTCCTCCTCTTCCTCCTTCTTCTTCTTGTACTTGGAGGTTGACCCCAGGGCTTTCTATATACTTTGCAAGTGCTCTGCCATTGAGCTGCACGCCCCCAACCCATTTCTCACTCTTATCTTGAGACGGGCCACTTCTGGCCTTGAACATGCAATCCTCCTGTCTCCACCTCCTGAGCCTCTGGGATTACAAGTGTGCACCACCACACCCAGCAGCAAAACTTTTTTGACCTGCATTACATTTTAAGCACATTTCCCATTATATGTTCATTTTAATCATCTTTAAATTATTTGCATATACTAACGTATTCTTGTATTCTGTGCATCAGAACACATTGAGATATGATTTAAAGATGAGATAAGTATATCACAAATAGAAATAGGATCTCTATTGGGCTTGTGGCACACACCTGTAATTCCAGTGAATCAGGAAGCTGAGGCAAAAGGATCACAAGTTTGAGGCCAGAGGCAGGCTGGGTAACTAAGCAATACCCTGTCTCAAAATAAAAAATAAAATAAAAAAGGGGCTGGGGGTCCAGCTCAGTGGTGGAGTGTTTGCTTAGGCATGTCCAAGGCCCTGCGTTCAGCCTCCCAGTACTGGAAAGAAAGAAAGAAAGAAAGAAAGAAGGAAGGAATAGGATCTCTAGTATTTTCTCTGGGGGTGAGCCTGTGAGTGCCGCCAGAGAAGGCATACATGCCTGCCATGGGGACAACTGGCCTGGCAGATGAAGCACCAACTCCTGGGCCTGGAACGGGGGTTCTGTTATCTAAAGGCCACAGTAGATTTCCTTCTGCCATCCACAAAGCAGTATCAAGGTACCAAGAAGGTCACAGTTGTTCCCAGTGCCACATCTGTTTCCACACTCCCTCCATCCACTCTACTCTCCGCCTTGCCAAATCCTCCATCTGTCTTCTTCCTCTTCCTCTTCCTCCTCCTCTTCTTCTTCTTCTCCTCCTCCTCCTCCTCCTCCATCTCCTCCTTCTCTTCCTCCATCTCCTCCTCCTCCTTCTCCTCATCCTCCTCCCCATTCCCCCACTCCTCCTCTTCCTCCTCCTCCTTCTTTGTGGTCCTGGGGCATGGAACCTAGGGCTTCACTCATGTTTGCAAGGGCTCTATCACTGAGCTTCACCCTAGCTGGGTGGTTTTTGTTGTTGTTGTTGTTGTTTGTTTTGTTTTTTAATGTTTTATCTTGAGACAGGGTCTCACTAAGTTACACGGGCTGCCTCTGGCCTCAAACCTGTGATCCACCTGCCTCTGCCTCCTGAGTCATTGGGATGACAGTCATGCCCCACCGTACCTGGCCCAAATCCTTCATCTTATATGTACAAACCCAAGGCCATCTGCAAAGCCCTTCTAACCTAACCTGGACCTGGGCATTTGTACCAATGCTCCCTTTTGTCAGCATTAAACTATCTTGCTTAGGATTCCTCATCCTGCTCAATACTTAATGTGGGTAACATATTATTACTACATTTTATAGATGGGGAAACTGAGGCTCAGAGAGGTCAAGTGATTTTCCTCAAGTCACAGAGTGCCGGGATTTGTACCCAAGAGTGACTCTAGAGTCTGTACTCTGACTATGCACTAAGCTATCTGAAGCCAAGATGGTCTTTTACATTCCTATTGCTGCTTTCCAGCAACTAGCGTACCACGTGCACCTCCATACACACACATGTGAAACATTAAGAAAATTATTGAATGACTGAATTTTTGAATGGATGAATGAATGAATTACTGAGGCCAACACCAAGAAGAAAGCCCACGGTGGAGGGGAAAGGACCTACTTCATTTCTGATACAGAATGCCTTGGCTCCTATACCTGAAGGCTCCAGAGCAAGTCTTCAAGCTTCTGGTGTGACTGAATCTGGGGTCTGATATCCTCACCAGGATTCTGTCTCTAGCTCTTGGCTTGGCCCTCCTCAGTGCTGGTTGAATCCTTAGGCAGGCTCTGCTCGCAATTCCAGACTCACAGCCTACCAACTTAGCAGCCCCAGTAGGAGGAGAGGGTGTCTGATGGCCCATTGCACCAACTCAGGTCATGGGCTTGTTCTGGATCCCATTGCTATAGCCCAGAGCTGTGACGAGCCGTGTGATCCATTCTGGGTCCCTAAATCAGGAGAGTGGGTAGCTCCACAGAGATGGCAAGAGCGGGGGCAGGGCTGGGGAACGTGATAGTGTAACCCGGAGACTGGAGAATGAATGGAGGGAGGTATGAATACCTCGGGTTCACCTTGTCTCTTGCAGGACCTAGTGGACTGGAATAAACCTCTTCTGTGGCAGGTGGGCCAGTTGGGAGAGAAGTACAATGAGTGGGTCCACCAGCCCGTGACCAGGCCCATCCGCCTCTTCCACTCAGACCTCATTGAGGCCTTCTCCAAGACTGTCTGGTGAGTGCTGTGTGGAGCCTAGGTGGGTGGTCCCTCTCTCCTGATGATGCAGAAAGGGCAGGGAAAAGTGGGTCCTTCCTTAAAATGTAGAGTGAAACTCTAAGCTCCTGGGGAAGGTGGGACATGCCATAGGCATAATCATTCCTATGCATGATTTTGACCACTGAATGGGTGGCACCCCAATATGTGGCCAGAAAATACTTTGAATGCCACCCTTGGTCCATTCTAGACTGCTGTCAGTTTGGGTCCTACTCATAGCAACACTGTGCAATGCTCACAGTCTTCCTTTGTTTGAGTCCATTGTTGCAGCCACTGTGTTTTTTCTCATTTTGAGTTGTGCTGCATCATCAAAAGGAGGTCCCAAGGGCTTTACTTCATTCCCATCATTAAGGTCAACTCTACTTTGACAAGGCAACTCTTCCCCAGTCATCTTTTGAATGCCTTCTAGCCTGGGGGGCTCATTTTCTGGCACTGTATTTGACAGTGCTTCTCTGCTATTCACAGGGTTTTCAAAAGCTAATTGTTTTAGGAGTGGGCTGCCAAATCCTTCTCCCTAGTCTGGCTTAGTCTGGAAGCTCTGTTGAAACCTATCTACCATGGGAGGCCCTGCTGGTATCTGAAATACCAATGTCATAGCTTTCAGCATCACAGCAACATGCAACCCCCCATAGCATGACAAGCTGACAGACATATGTGGTTGTGGTTGTGGTTGTGGTTGCTGTTATTGTTGTTGTTGTTGTTGTTAGGTGCCATTGAGTTGGTATCTGACTCATAGCGACCCTATGTACAACCGGCAAAACACTATTGCCGCACTTCTCTGCTGTTCATAAGGTTTTCAATGGCTGGTTGTTTTTTGGGAGTGAGTTGCCGGGTCCTTTTCCCAAGCCTACAGTATCTGGTGTTCCCAGGTGGTCTCCCATCCAAGTACTAACCAGGCCTGACCCTGCTTAGCTTCCGAGATCTGACGGGATTGGATGCCACAGTGCTGCAACTGCAGGCAACATATGTGGTTAGCAGCCTCCAATACCCATGGGAACAATTTTGTTTGCAGTTAGCTCTTCTGCCACGAGAAGTCAGTGTCTTTCTAGCGACACAGAGTCACTAGCTATGGAGACACAGCTTTTTTCTGCCACTGACTCATCTCAGAGACAGACACAGATGGACTCCCGGCCTCTCTCCTCTCTTTTGCCCTATTCCCCCTACCAGAGTCCCTAGGTTTCCACATACTTTCTGCGTGTGCTTTGCTGTCACCTTGTCCCCTCCCTAGTTGAGATGGGTGCCTCTAGGGAAGCTGGACCCTTTTGATACCACCTCCGCTGTGTCCGTATGTGTCTCACCTGAGTGGCCCTCCTGCAGGTACAGTGTCCCCATCGTCTGGGTCCCCCTGGTGCTGTACCTCAGCTGGTCCTGCTACCGAACCCTCGCCCAGGGCAACGTCCAGCTCTTCACATCATTCACAACAGGTAACCACAACAGATTCCTTCCTGATCTCTCCCCGTGGATCCTGGAGTGTAGGAGGCCTGTGTTCTCCCTGGTCCCGAGTTTCTAAACCACATCATCATGAATACTTCCAAATGGAACCTACCTTTAGAAAACTTTTGTCAGACCCTCCCATGGATACAAAACTGAGCGGGCCACAAGCAGAAACTAAATGAAGCCATTTCCTGAGGTGGCACAGGAATCAGAAGGTGAGAGGGGGTGCTTCTCACTGAGTCTAATAACAGAGAATGTGTGGCCTGGGATCCTTTGTCAAGAAAGTAAGCAAGCAGAAGCAGGAGGATTGCAAGTTCAAAACCAGAGGCAATCTGCATAATTTATCGAGACCCTGTCTCAAAAAGTAAAAAAAAAAAAAAAAAAAGAGCTGGGGGTGCAGCTCAGTGGTCCAGCACTTGCAAAGCATGCAAGTGCGAGGCCCTGGATTCAACCCCCAGTACTGAAAAAAAAAAAAAAAGAAAGTAAATGAAATCACAGTATCAAGTGGCACTGCTGAGCCCTTACACTCACACTGTGCTGTAATCAGATCACAGATTAGCCAAGGACCTGGCAAAGAAGGATCTGGGAAAGTATCACCCAGACCACTGTCACACAGGACTACCCCATCTGAGGATAACTCCTGCTCACTCTACCTAGCACCTAGCACGGGCCACGACATGTGCTTTCCAGGACTCTCATGGAACCCTCCCAGCAGCCCCAGGGAAGAGCACTGTCATTATCCCCTCTCTAGGTGGAGGAAATGTGGTCACTCCATGACATATGCAAGCTTCAAAGCATCACGTCCTATACAGCAAATACATACAATTTTGTCTGTCAATATTTTTAATTAATTAAAAATAGAAAGGCAGGTACAGGAGCATAGGTCTGTAATCCCAGTGACTCGGGAGGCTGAGGCAGGAGGATCTTGAGGTCAAGGCCAGAGGCAGCCTTTGTAACTTAGCAAGACCCCGTCTTAAAAAGTGAAACAATGGGCTGGGGGGTGTGACTCAGTGGTAGAGCACTTGCAACGTATGTGTGAGGCCCTGGCTCAACCCCCAAGAACTGCAAAAAAAGAAGAATAAATAAATAAATAAATAAATATGTAAAAAAAAACAAAAAGCTGAGGAAATGGAGTCTCATAGATGTCCAGAAAGTGATTCAGGGTCACGTGGCCTAGGACGTGGCAACTAGCTTCTAGTCAAGGGAGAGAGAGAGGTCGATGTGCTACGTGTCGAAGCAGGCCATAGGACTGAGCCTTCAGTGGTCACTCTGCCATCTGCCCCACAGCCTCACTGCCACCCTGAGCCCCCAGGCCCACGCCCCCTACCCAGGTTGTCTGTCCAGCGCCTGCGGGAGGTGCTGGTGGTGACACAGGCGCACTCCCCTGGCCTCATCACGGCTCATGTTCCTGCCTCACTCTGTCAGGCATAGACTCCTTTCCCCGAGGCTTCTCTCCTGGCCACCTCCTCCCAGAGCAGCAAGTCAGGGGGCCACTCACAGAAGCAGGAGCCCCAGTTTATCCACCTCACACAGTAAGGGTTGAGTGAGCTACAGGGGTCTCCTTCCCACCCAGCCCCGAGCTGCTTCTGCTCACTGAGGGTTCCCGTGTGCACCCCATGGGCCAAGGTTACCCTTTTCTGCCCACACCGAATAGCTCAGGCACAGCACAGGGCTTGTTGCTCCGAGGCCTGCTCACTGAATCACCCACTGTCCACCCAGCGCTCCCCTAACAATCGCCAACAGTGGCTGGGCTGCCAGGGCTGCTGGCCAGAGGGGGAAGGGGACGCTGAAGCTTTGGCCCAGGTCCTTCTGCCGGATTTCTCCAGAGATGCCACTCAGTACCAGCTCCAGCCGGATGGGCAGACAGGGTGATGCTGGGGTGAGGGGGCGGGCAGAGTCTTGACCTATAGGAGGGGACTGTTCTGCATGGCAGGGGCAGTGATTTGAGGGCTCCACAGCCCCGCAGGCCTCTGCAGACTGCTGAAATGTGCCTGTGTAATAAAGGTCCAGTGTGGAGGGCTAGTATGCCTGGGACTGTGATGCTAGTCGGGGTGGCATGAGACATGCATTGCCACGGGCCTCCCTCATCCCCCAGCTCATTATGCAAGGCACAAGGCACAGGCAGAGCAATAAGAGCCCACAGAGTAGCCGGACCTGGTGATGCACAGCTGTAATCTGACCACTTGGGAGGCTGAGGTAGGAGGATCAGTTGAAGTCTGAGGGCAGCCTGAACTATACGATGAGACCCTGTCTCAAAAAAGAGAAAGAGAGCCGGGCGCGGTGGCACACGCCTGTAATCCCAGCAGCTTGGGAGGCGGAGGCAGGAGGATCACAAGTTCGAGACCAGAGTCAGTCTGCGTAACTTAGCAAGACCTGGTCTCAAAAAGTAAAAAAATGGGCTGGGGGTGCAGCTCAGTGGTACAGCACTTGCAGAGCATGCAAGCGCGAGGCCCTGGGTTCAACCCCCAGTACTGAAAAAAAAGAGAGAGAGAGAGAGAGAGAGAGAGATCCCACAAAGTGAGGTGATGGGACTGTCAGTGGGGTCTCAGTGCAGCTACTGGACAAAGGAATAAATGCAGAAGAGTCAGGGTGCCAGGAAGCAGTGCAAGCTGCAGGGACGCACAAGCTCAAGGCTGAAATTCCTAGATACACGTGTGAAAAGCCAGAGAGAGTGCAAATTCAGGATGGCCCGGAGGGCATCAGTGCTGTCAGGATCCCTGAGAGTGGCCTCCTAGATGAGGGTGCCAGCCTCCACTGAGATTATGCTGTGGGACCCCTGGCAGAGGTCAAGGCCAAAGTTAGTGGCCAGGGAATGCTCCTGTGTGTCCAGACTATGTGGCAAAGAAGGGCATCTGCAGGTGTGAGCGCAGGTATGTGAGTCCATAGCCCATGGCCTCTCCAGCAGAGTGCCCTGCAAGCCCCCAGAGGTGTCAGGGCTTCTCTGGAGGCATGGCCTCTCACAAACCAGAGCAGACTAGCCAAGGCCAAATGGCGCCTTGCAGTCAAAGCCAGAATAGCTGTTAGGCAAGCCCTTCGAGCCAACGGTGGATGTGACCCTCGGGGGATTTCAGACCAGCCTGAAACCTGCCTTGACAGAAACGGAGCCTTTGGGAGTGAATCTCGGCTGCACCCTGTGTTGGAGATGCATTTGGAACGTTGTCAGAACAGGGCTTGGCCTGAGTCTGCCCAAAGACCTAGAGTTCACCTTGGCCTCTGGCCTTCCTGGGCTTTCTCCCTTCCTCGGCAGCCACCATGGTCATGGGACCTGGGACCCCCACAGTGTGCACATGACCTAAGTGCTCAGAAGGCATCTGCACTGGTCTTGTCACCAGTGGTATAGCAGAGAGATGCAGTTCAGTGTGGCCACCTAGCCCGAGAAGCTCCCCTAGTTGGGACTTCTGCTCAGGTTAAGCCAGTCCTTGGCTTCACTACAGAGAATTTCAGAGGAAACAAAGTTGTATATTAAGTGGAAGTTTTAGAATAAGTTTGGGCACTCAGAGAGAGTGAGATACACATCCAAGACATAGACATGGGCTTCTCAAGAGAGAAACGAGAAGCCTTTAGATGTCTTCACGAAGCATATACATATATATATATGTGTGTGTGTATATATATGTATATGTATGTATATATATGTATATATATATATACACACACACACATACATACATACATATACATAGTTGTTGTTATTAGGTGCTGTCAAGTCGCTGTCTGACTCATAGCAACTCTACATACAACAGACGAAACAGTATCGTTAGTGCTTCTCTGCTATTCATAGGGTTTTTAATGGCTGATTGTTTTTTGGGAGTGGGTTACTAAGTCCTTCTCCCAAACTATAGCACTTGGTGTTCCCGGGCAGTCTCCCATCCAAATATTAACACACACACACACACACACACACACACACACACACGGCTTTACAAAGGTGGGTTTAGGGAGGTGTCACTAAGATTGGTTTACAGAAAGGTATCACAAGGAAGTTGTCTAGGAGTAAATGTGGACCCTGATCCCATTTGTGAGATTAGGTTAAACTCAAAGGTATCAGGTATTTTGATCCTAAGCATAGCTTGTTGCTATCTTAATATTTTTATTATTTAAAATGTCTCTCAAAATAACATCTCTATGCAGGCGGTCCTCACAGCAATCTTCTTGGTAGTTGTAACAAAGCTGTTGATTCTCAGCTTATGAGATTCAAACTAGATCCTGGAGTGAAAAGCTTTTTCCTTTTCCATGTTCCTCAAATTTCCCTATCTTTCTATCCTCCCTTAGTCTCACAGGTGGACTGAACTTCCAGGATAAGGAAGGTGGCAGGAACAGGAGCAAAATTAAAGAACTAGGGCCAAAGAGCAGGCACATCTGAGGAGCCTCCAGTGGTTTCGTTTGGCCCCAGTATAAGTGATGGGGAGAGGAAACAGGAACATATCTGGCCAGGTCAGGTCTGAAGGGACCTTGAATGTCCTGCTGTGAGGATTGGAGTTTACTTGAAGACCCTATTTCAAAAAACAAAACAAAACAAAATAAGAGATATGAAAAAAACTGGGCAAGAATTGACAGGATAGGGACTGAAGTCCCTGGGAGGTCAAAGATGAATGAAGTGGAGAAAAGCAATGATTGCAGCAAGGTCATTAGTGGCTGGATATCAGGGACCTTTCACTTGAGGCTGATTCCATCTGTCCAGCCTTCCAGTCTCCATCCATGCTGATTACCTTCAGCTTTTTTCAAGTCTTCCTCAGCCTCTCTGTTGTCTGGTCTTATCCGCTGAGATTTTTGGACTTGGGTTTTCTTGTCCTTCCCAACCACAGTCCCCATTTGTTCACCTCTTCTATCAATGACGCACTGGCTCTACTGACTTTGTCACGGTTTTCCCCTTCTCCTTCTCCATGGCACTGAGGCGAGGTCACCCTCGAGGCAAAGGTCTAGCACCCAGCCAGCACTGCGCCTGCTATAGTTCCCATCAGGAGAACATCAGCCATGTGGCCAGCAGCCCCATCCCGCTGCTAAAGGCTCCTCCAAAGCTCTGTGCACATCCTCACAGTCTCTCTCCCACTGTGCCCCAAGGCATCCCAGTGTGGCCTCATTGCAGTTCCTTAGCTGCCTGGAATGAGAGGCGGGCGTGGCCAGAGCTGCTGGGCATCAGAGGGCACTATGTCCCGCTGGCCCTGACCCTGCCTCTCTCCGCCCCCTCTGCAGAGTACTCAGTGGTGGTGCCTAAGTCCATGTTCCCCAGCCTCTTCATGCTGGGCGCGTTCCTCTGGAGCCTCATCGAGTACCTCATCCACCGCTTCCTGTTCCACATGCAGCCCCCCAGCAACAGCTCTTATCTCATCATGCTGCACTTCGCCTTGCACGGCCAGCACCACAAGGTGAGCGGCGCAGCCCCCCCGCCGGGCCTCACAGCCAGAACCGGCTCCCAGGAGCAGCGGGTCCTCTTAGGAGTCTGATTCTGGGTCCGAGGTGAGAGGCAACACAGGGTGTCTGACGTTACTTGGAGGGGTAACTGGGTTGGATGTCCCAATCTGAGCCAGGCGGGGGCACAGTAGATGCGCACATGTGTGAGCTTTGCAGGTACACCGTCCTTCCCACCCAGCGCTCTGCACCCCCTCATATGCCATCTTCCTTCATCCTCACAACTTGTTCGTGCATTCCTCCAACAAATGGCCATTGAGGACCTGCTATGTGCCAGGCACTGTGCTAGACACCAGTGAACCAAACAAACTAAATAAATCCTCGCCTTCTAAAGATGATGCTACAGCTCTTCCGCCTGCAGGTGTAGCCCCGTGGTATCCCATCCTGTCAGATCTTGGAAGCTAAGCAGGGTTGGGCCTGGTTAGTACTTGGATGGGAGATCACCTGAGAACACCAGATGTTGTAGGTTTGGGAGAAGGACTGGCAACCCACTCCCAAAACACAATCAGCCATTGAAAACACTATGAATAACAAAGCACTGGCAATAGGGGTTCGCCTGTTGTATACAGGGTCCCTATGAGTCGGATACCGACTCAATGGCACCTAACAACAACAATAACAGCGCTCCCATTCCATAGAGCAGGAAGATGAGGCTTGGGGAACTTAAAGAACTAAGGAGCCCACCTGAGGTTGCACCTGGCACAGCCAAAATGTTGTGCCCATTTTATGGCCCCCGGCAGATGTGCCAACAACCACCCACCACACTGGGGGCTCCTCAAGGACTACATGACATTCCAGGAAGCTGCAACTGGAAGCCAGATCTGCACCAAGCAAGCCACATTCCCCCGGCAGCTACTCTGCCACTGCACTGTGCTGTCTTTGGCGTGCCCAGGGGTGACCCCCAGTGACCGCCAACCCCCCCCCCCAAGCTCTAGACTTGCTGATTATATTTCCATCTCCTCAAAAGGGAGTCCTTTCCCCCACTCTCTGTTCCATGCTGGGTGTAAATCAGAAAATTTGGCAGACATGAGACTTGTGGGACATGAGTTCAGAGGTGGAAAGGGACAACCTAAAATTGAAGACCTTTATGTCTGTTTCTAACACTGAATTTAGATTTCACCTCGGCTCCTAGACTCCCAGGCCTAGTTTGTCTGATGAGCTCAGCCAAACTCCATCGACTGGTTGACTCTGACCATTCTCGGCACACTCTCTGCTCTTCCCATTTCAGGATCCCACACAACAGCCAGTCTGGGGCACCAGAGACTTGTGGCACCCCTACGCTCTGGAGGTGCCACAGCCTAGGCTCAGGCCTGGCCAGTGCCCGCCTGCCAGATCAATGCGCAGCCCACCTGCCTCCTGCTTTGCAGGGCCTGCTGCGTCCACAACCACGTCCCTCATCACTCTCACAATGCCTTTTCAGATCTGCTGCCCCCTCTCTGCTAACTTTCTCATCTTCAGATTACAAGAGAACCTCCTGGAGGCCTGCGCAGAGCACTCTGGGGCCCCAGGGGCTGTCTCAGTTTCCCTCTCTGTGGACAGTTCTTCACTAATACGTCCAGGCCCCTGTTGCTACACCGCAAGGACACGAGGAGCTCATGTGGCCCATAGCTCCTGGGCTCTCATCAGGAACTTCTCAGATTGCCAGTCCTATCTGTCTGAGGGTCCTAATCCAACTGTGCCCTGCTGCTGGCGCTGGCCACCTGGTGAGAGAAAAAGACCCGTCTCCTCCAAGAACCACTTTCAGTAACCTCACATCAGTGCTTGAAATCAGCCGTGGCGGGAGTATGTACTCCACAGAAATCAGCAGCAGTTACAGATCAGGGCTCCCTCCTCCTCCCTCGCCCCCTCCCTTCCACAGTCCTCCGAGAGGGCGGGTGGTCCAGCCCTCATTGGTGCTGTTGACGGTGTTCTGATGGGATGGGAGGACAGCCCATGCCCATGCAACGCCCGCTTCCTCTTTCCTCTCCCGCCCTATGGAAGGCCTCTCTTCTCAGAATGCTCATCAAGCCGTCTCTATGGTCGACCGCTGCCCGGGTCCTTGGCCTTTGAAGTTCAGGAGCCAAAGGCTTGGTTCTTTTGTTCTCTGGTTCACTGTGAACACCACCTCCTTGAACAAACAAGCTTGCAGTTGGGAAATGGGGATGGGGAGAACATTGCATTTGTACTACCTGGATCATCTGGCCACAGGCACCATCAGGCCCAGTGTCCAGAAAGTCCCTCTGGCCAGGGGCCTGGTATTTGGGGGGCAGGTCTCCTGTCTAACACCGAACAAGTTCCAGGATGAGGTATCCGTGGGCAGTTTGCCAGGTCCCATCCTGGCTTGGAAATGAGGAACAGGACACTGTAGTTCTTTCAGGAATGATGACAGGCCACTGCCCGATCACTGGAATGCCTGGCAGCTCCGCCCCATCCTCCATGAGGAGTGTCTTCTGCTTGGCATTCCATGCCACCGATGGGCCCCAGGCCCAGGGCTGCCTCTGACACCTGGGCCTCCCCCTCCACAGGCACCCTTCGATGGCTCCCGCCTGGTCTTCCCCCCTGTGCCAGCCTCTCTGGTGATGGCCTTCTTCTACGTGCTCCATCGACTCATCCTGCCCGAGGCCGTGGGGGGCACTATATTTGCTGGGGGCCTCCTGGGCTACATCCTCTATGACATGACCCATTACTACCTGCACTTTGGCTCTCCACACAAGGGCTCCTACCTGTACAACATGAAGGCCTACCACATCAAGCATCACTTCGACCACCAGACGTCAGGTGAGCATGGGCTGCCACCTCCTGGCCTGCCTTGTTTGTTCATTGATTTATTGGACAACTGCCACTGAGCTCCTGCCAAGAGCCAGGCTCTGCTTGGGGTACTGGGTGTGCACAGGGGGCTTCCCCTCCCTACTCACTGGTGCAGGCAGCTGTGCAGAAACAGGCAGAGCAGGAGATCACGGAGTGGAAAAAGTCATTCCAGCCAGTGATAACTGCCCGTAAGAAAAACAAAGGAAGCTGGCATTGAAGAACCACGTAATACTATCAAATAAAACATTATGCAGGCCATAGATGTGCTTATAAACTTTCTAGTGGCCACATTAAAAAGCAAGGATAAACAGGTAAATGGAATTTTAATGATATATTTATTTAACCCAAATATAACCAGATTGTTAACATTTCAATATATAATCGACATAAAAATCATTAATGGGCGATTTTATATTCTTTCCCATATACTAATGCTTCATAATCCAGGGTGCATTTTGCACTGACAACACATCTCAATTCGATGCTAAATTTTCATTGGAAATACTTGATCTATATATACCTATAGATAGATAGATAGATTTATTTATTTATTTGTTTGTTTGTTTATTACAGTACTTGGGGGTTGAACCCAAGGCCTCACACATACTTGGCACGCACTCTACCATTGGGTTGCATCTGTGGCCCACTTTGTATTTTTATCTTGAGGCAGAGTCTCACTAAGTTGTGCAGGCTGCCTCTGGCCTTGAATCTGCGATCCTCCTGCCTCCACCTCCCATGTTGCTGTGATTACAGAGGTGAACCACCATGCCCCGCTTCGTATCTATGTATTTCATAAAATCTGTAGTTACAAAAGTAGACTCACAGTTGTAAGTTGCTCTGAGCATGCTCAGACCTTTTCCAGTAATTGAATAAAGTATCTGTTTTTACATTGAAACTTCATTCAAATTAAATGAAATCACAGATTCAGTTCCTCTGAAGCTCTCACACATTCCCAGGGCTCAGTAGCCGCATGGGGCTTGTGGTTGCCATGTTGGATAGCAAAGCTCTAGACAAAACGGTCCCTGAAGGGGTCACTGCAGATGTCACTGGAGCTAAGACCTAAATAAAAAGAAGCCAGCATCCAGTGTTTGGGGAAAGAGCATCCCAGGACAGAAGCCCTGAGGCAAGAATGAATTTGGCTCCACAAGAAAGGGGTAGAGGTAGGCAGGAGGAGAGGGGGAGGGCCAGGCCATCCCAGGGACTCAAGCCAGATGAGGAATTTGGGGTTATGCTAACTCTGTCCTGGGGACAATGGAAACAGACACCCTGCGCTTGGCTTCTGCCAGGGTGCCCCTGGGAGTCGGGAAGGCCAGTGGGGACAGGTGTTGAAATCTTTCCCCCGTGCCTGCTGGCTCCCTTCCCCAGAAAATTAATCTTTGCTCCGTCATCAGCACCTCCTCTTCTCTCCTATTCTCTCTCTCTAGGATTTGGCATCAGCAGTAAATTGTGGGATTACTTTTTCCACACCCTCATCCCAGAGGAGCCCCAGCTGAAGACGCAGTAACAACTCCCAGCCCTTCCGTCCTGCCCCCAGCCCAGCCCTGGTCCCCTGCCCCTGCTGTGCCCCCACTCCCCATCCACACGCTGCTGAGAAGGTTGGCTTGGCCCAGCAGGACAGGCTTTGTCCAGTCCTGCAGGTGGTGGAGGGTCTAAGTGACCTTAAGGCAAGACTGTCCTTCCGGCCCACCATGAAAGGGGCATGTCCTCTTGATTGATGGCCAGGTGGCCCTCAGAGACTGGCTCCTTCCAGAGAATCCTGGCCTCAGCCCACAGGACTGCTTCCAGGCCTACCCAACGGCCCCCAGGGGCATGAAGGAAACTGACCCCCTGTGCCTTAGCACCCCGGGCTCCCTGGGAGCCACCGCATGTGATGGAGAGATCAGCATCATAGCAGGGGCAGGGCGTGCAGGGCCTGTGCCCCCACCTTCCCCTCTGTCCTTCCCACAGAGATTTTGGTGGCTCTGAGGTGAATGAACGGTTCTCACAAGAAGAGACAGCATGACACCTCCCACAGAGCACCCCAGACCTCAAGGCAGCCCCGCAGTCTCTGCCAACCACAGATGCAAGCTGTCCCAGCTGCAGTGCCCTGGGACTCAGCCAGCGCTCACCTGCCTGGGCAGCCTGATGGGGCTGGCATCAGCCTCCAGGCTGGCGGGAGCCCCAGCCCTGTCTCTGAGCATCTCCAGCTGCTCCACCCCCGCTCCAGAACCACAAAGTTCCCCAAGGAAGGCTCAAGAGGCCTCTGCATTGGTGGGAGCTCTACCCCAGCCTTAGCCATTCTTGGCCTCCACTGGGCACAGGTGGGCCCCCGCCGCGACTCAGGACCCGCCCAACCTGAAGCCTAAAGGGGCCTTCGCTCAGTGCCTTATCTCCCTCTCCACATCCTCGACCCAGCAGATGAGGTCCTGCCCATTCTTCCTTGTAACCAAAACCCTCACTGCTCCTGAGAGGGCCTTATTTATAAACGATATAAAGATCCTTAGTCTGGCCCCAGACTAAGAAGCTGGTCAGAAGATCCTTCTAATCCTACATATCAAGCTTATGTCACAAATGGTTTTGCCCTGGTTTTGTGCCCTTCTTACCCACAAACCATTACTACTTGAAACTTGTCAAAAACTCAATAAGTGTAAAGGCTAAAGAGAAGTAGTGTGACCGATCTGTGATTTGTACTGTTTACCGTGAGGCTATTTAAAGATTTTGGAATAAATATACAAAACTGCAGTTGTGAAATAAAGATGTAAATAAATTGTATATTTTGAAAAATAAAACATTGAAAAGAAACCAACAAAGACCCATTGCTGTTCATTGATGGCGTCTCAGTCAGACCCAGTCATGATTAGGAAGGGGTAGGGGAAGGAGAGTCCAACAGGGAAGATTTTATCATGCTGACCAGGTTGTGTGAAATGACTGGGGCATGGGGTGATAAAAAGCTGACCACTCGTACCTTCTTACTTTTATGACTGTTTTTAAATTCTCTATAGATGGCATCTTCCCTTGTTGACTGCATCTGGGGGAATCACTCCCGCAAGCCACCTTGATCCGCCGCTGAGGAGGAGGCTCTTCTAGAATTTATCCAACCCCAGCTGAGATTCATCAAGGAAGTTTAATGTTTGCTCAGGAGAAGAACTATTTAAATTTTGACCAAGGTAGAGTAAATTTGGAGGCTGACTCACAATGGTTCTAGCAATTCGCCTGGCCTGATTGTCTATCAAAGACCCAGCTGCCTCAGCCAAGGACAGACCCAGAATCACTGAATTTCTGTGTGGTGTAATGCTTGTCCTCCCAGACCCAAAATCTTTTAGTGGTTCCCGAATTACCAGAACTACTCTCTTAGTTCCAATCTATTCCATTTCTCCATTGACTCTGGCCTCCGTACAATTTCTTTTTCTTTTCTTTCTTTTGTTTGTTTGTCTCACTATTGAAGGGTGAACCCTGGGTCTTGCACATGCTAGGCAAGTGCTCCACCACTGAGGTGCACCCTCAGCCTCTTCTTTTATTTTTTATTTTGAGACAGGGTCTCATTAAGTTACACAGTCTGCCTCTGACCTTGAACTCATGATCCTCCTGCCTCAGCCTCTCAAATCACTGGGATTTCAGGTGTGTGCCACAGCGCCCTGCTGTATGATTTCTTATTGTGCCCAGCACAATGATTAACTTCCAACAAATGCCAATGTCAGTCTTGTCTCCATCAGACCTCTGGCCAGTAACATAGTCTTTGCCTCTCCACCCGTTTTATGAACTCTGCTGCCCTCTAGTGGCAGCATGTAGCCCTGCCCCATTATTAGTGCCCTCACAGTCTTGGAAGCAGGTTTCTGCCACTGATTTTAATATTCCAGCACTTTCCCACATGCAATTTTTGAGAGGAAAATGGAACAATTTTAATTAACTTTCCAGTTCTGACTTTCCTAAAAGCTATGCTGGCTGAAAAATAAGTTTCAGGTGGAGTTTCTTTCTTTTTTTTCCAGCACTGGAATGTGAACCCAGGGCCTGCTAGGCAAATGCTCAACCAGAGTTTTCTTTTCAGTTAGGTGCTTTGCTAGAAGAATGAATTTTATCTATAAAGGATGCTGCAGGATGAATGTAAAATTTGTAATATCTAAGGATTCTCATCTTCACTCTATCCCAGTCACCAATAGGAGAGGAAAAGAAGAAATTAGAAGAAAATCTCTTGTTCTGGCTAAACCATAAAGGTGAGATCCCAGCTTCATTTATGTTCCATGAAATTCAAAAACCTAAACCAAGCACATAGATGCAAATAATAGATTTGGATGGTGACTGCAGAAGTAAAGAGCCAGGGTTAGGGAGGTTTTAGAAGGCAAGCTGGGAGAGGTATGTGAGGATGGGTATGTGATCTTCATACAAATTCTGCAAAAGCATATTGAGACACACAGAAAATGCCTACCAGAATTGTCCCCCTACAAAACAAGAAGTTGGAACATTTACCACCACTTTCCACTCCTATTTATTGAAGACTGTCTTCAAGGGCATTACCTCTTCCTTCACTTATGGGCTGTCCTCTGACATGAAAGCTTAATCCATTTTTGGTCGCTATAACAAAATGCCTAAGACTGGCTACTTTATAAACAAAAGAGGTTTATATAGCTCACTGTTTTGTAAACTGAAAGTCCAAGATTGAGTAGCCCCATCTACTTGGCCTCTGGTGAGAGCCTCTGGCTATGTCATATTATGGAGGATTCATCATGGCAGAAGCACATGGGGAAGAGGGATTCAAAGGTGGTGCTAGGCTTGCTTTTGTGTTAATCTAGTCCTACAAAAATTAGAACTTCCACAAGATAGCATTAATCCATCTTAAAGACCCAATCACCTCACTAAGGCCCAACCACTTCATTACCTTACATTGGGGAGTTAAGCCTCAACATGAGTTTTGGTGAGGACAAATCACATTCATACCATAGCACAAGCCAAGCAGATTCATGGCCTTTGACAAAGGTCCTCCAGCAAAAGCAAGAAGATGGAGGCGTGCACTTGAAGCAGGACACTGTCAGTACAGGTTAAGTGTCAGCTTTTTGGGAGCTACCCGCCAGAACTATGGCTGAAATCGAAGCACAGACAGTTCACACATAACTTTCTACCACAACTGAGGTCAAGACCAAAAGAAATAGGACAAGGAGACCAGATGTACCTGCTACAGATCCTAAAGGGCTATATCCTTGATATAACAGCGAACCAAAAAGAAACCCACCTCCAGCTAGGCACAGTGGCACACATTGTAATCCCAGCATGTGGGAGCCTGAGGCGGGAAGATCTTGAGTCTGAGGCCAGCCTGGATGACATAACGTGCTCCAGGCCAGCCCCAGCAACACACTGTCGCAAAAAACATAAAACAAAAAAAAATTTTTTTTGTACTGTAAAATTAGCCTGGGCTGGTGGAGCTACCTGTAGTTTCAGCTATTGGGGAGGCTGAGCAAGAGGATCACTTGAGCCCAGGAGTTTCACTCTAGCCTGGGCAACGTAGTCAGACCCTATTTCAAAAAGAAAGAGAAAGCCTGGCGCGGTGGCACACGCCTGTAATCCCAGCAGCATGGGAGGCAGAGGCAGGAGGATCGCAAGTTCGAGACCAGAGGAAGTCTGCGTAACTTAGTGAGACCCTGTCTCAAAAGGTAAAAAACAAAAACTGGGCTGGGGGTGCAGCTCAGTGGTCCAGCACTTGCAGAGCATGCAAGTGCGAGACCCTGGGTTCAAACCCCAGTACCGAAAAAAAAAAAAAAAAAAAAAAAAGAAAGAAAGAAAGAAAGGGAAGAAAGGAAGAAAGAAAAGAAATAGGAAGGAAGGAAGGAAGGGAAGAAGGAAGGAATGAATCACTTGCTCGTGGAACCACAAAGCTCCTGGAAGAAACTCTCAAATTTTTCTACGGAGAAATACATACATACCCCCATGGTACACATGTCTGTAATTCTAACACTCAGCAAACTGAAGCAGGAGGATCTTGGTTATATAGCAAGATCCTGTTTCAAAAAACAATAAAACAATACAATTTTCCACAGATAAAATTCCAATGATTATAAACTTGCAATTAAAAATAAAACAAAAAACACAAAATACCCAAAGGGATCAGCATTGGTACAACAGACAAAACACTACTGTCAGTGCTTCTGTGCTCTTCATAGGGTTTTCAATGGTGATTGTTTTTTGGGAGTGGGTTGCCAGGTCCCTCGCCCAAGCCTACAGCACCTGGTGTTCCCAGGCAGTCTCCCATTCAAGGACTAACCAGGTCCAACCCTGCTTAGCTTCTGAGATCTGAAGGGATCGGACCCTACAGTGTTATGGCTGCAGGCATTGTGAATAGAGTTGTTCAAATTTCCGTTTCATAGTTTGAATTGTTGGTGCTTGCAAGCACAACTGATTTTTGTGTGTTACTCTTACCTGCCACTTTGCTGAATTTATTTATTAGCTCAAAGAAAAAATTTTGTGGACCTTTGGGTTTTCTATATACAGAATCATATCATCTGTGACTAGAGGTAATCTTACTTCTTTTTCAATTTGGATGCCTTTATTTTTTTCTCATTTACTTGATCTGGCTAGAACTTCTAGTACAATGTTTAATAGCAGTGGTAAAAGCAGGCATCCTTATATTGTTCCCAATCTTAAGGAGAAAACTCGCAGATTTTTACTAAGTATGGCATTAGCTGGGCTTTTTTGGTTGTTCTTTGTGGGGGGGTTGTTTTGGGGTTTCGTTTTGGTTTTTTTGAGACAGGGTCTCATAATTCAGGCTGGCCTGGAACTCACAGTGTAGCTCAGGCTGGCCTTGAACTCACAATCCTCCTGCCTCCCTCTCCTGAGTGCTGAGATTACAAGTGTACCCCACCATACCTGATTCTCTGAATTCTTCACATATATACACTTTATCAGGTTGAGGAAATTCCCTTCTATTCCTAGTTTGCTGCATTTTTATCTCATGAAAGAGCATTGAATTTTGTCAAATGCTTTTCTTTACCAATTTAGATGATCATATGGAGTTTTTCCATTGTTCTGTTAATTTGTTATATCACATTGATTGATTTCATATGTTGAACCACCTTTGCATTCCTGGAACAAATCTTACTTGATCATAGTATGTTGTTGTTGTTGTTGTTGTTGTTGAGTGCCATCCAGCCAGGTCTGACTCATAGTGATCCTAAGTACAAAAGAACAAAACACTACCAACACTATGCCATACCTGACACTATTGTCAGTGCTTCTCTGCTATTCATAGGGTTTTTGATGACTGATTGTTTTTTGGGAGTGGGCTGCCAGGTCCTTCTCCCAAGTCTGGTGTTCCCAAGTGGTCTCTCATCCAAGTACTAACCAGGCCTGACACAGCTTGGCTTCTGAGATCAGAGAGGATGGGACACCTGGGTAGTATATAGTTTTTAATATGTTTTTGGATTCAGTTTTATAGTATATCGTTGATTTTTCCACATGCGCGCGCGCACGTGTGTGTGTGTGTGTGTGTGTGTGTGTGTGTGTGTGTGTAACTTTTTTTTTTTTTAGAGACAGGATCTTGCTGTGTAGCCCAAGCTGGCTTTGAACTTGTGATCTTCCTGTATCTGCTTCCTGAGTGGTGGAACCCCAGGCATGCACCACCACATTCACCTGCATTTATATGCTTAAAGTATTTTGGTTTGTAGTTTCTTTTCTTGTGTCTTTGTCTGATAGTTGCTGTTAGATGCCATTGAGTCGTTGAGTCGGATCCAACTCATAGTGACCCTCATAGGGTTTTCAATGGCTGATTGTTTTAGGACTGCTTAGGGAATGGACTGCCACATTCTGCTCCCATTTTTGCAGTGCTAGGGATTGAACCAGGTCCTCAGAAAATGCAGAGCAGCACTCTACCAACTGAGCTAAACCCCAGCCCCTTGCCTGATATTGTTGTTGTTGTTAGGTGCCGAGTCATATCTGACTCATAGCGACCCTCATAGGGTTTTCAATGACAGATTGTTTGGGGATTGCCTTGGGAGTGGGTTGCCATGTCCTTCTACTGTTTTTTGGGGTGCTGGGAATCAACCTCGGGACCTTGGAGACTACAGAGTGGCGCTCTACCAACTGAGCTAAATCGCCGCAGCCCCTGCCTGACATTAGTATTACAACAATGTTGGTCTCATTAAATGAGTTAACAAATGTTCTAGTTTTGAAAGAGTTTGAAAAGGACTAATGTTAATTCACTTTTAAATTGTTGGTAAAATTTACTCTCTGGCCTGGGCTTTTCTTTGTTAGGAGAGTTTTGATTACTGACTCAACTCTTTTTATAGGTAGGGTCAGATCCTCTCTCTCTCTCTCTCTCTCTCTCTCTCTCTCTCTCTCTCTCGCTTTCTTTCTCTCTTTCTCCCCTCCTTTCTTTCTTTTCTTTCTTTCTTTTTGGTACTTGGGGCTAAACCCAGGCCCTCAAATATACAAATGTTCTACTACTGGGCTGCACCCCCAGCCCAATTTACATTTTTTTATTTTGAGACAGTCTTTCTAAATTACACAGGCAGCCTCTAGCCTCAGACTTGCTATCCTTCTATCTCAGCCTCCAAAGTCACTGGGATTACAGGTGTGCGCCACTGCACCCCCCTCAAATTTTCTATTCTGAAGCCAATTAGGAAAATTTAGTGCATCTAGGAATTTGCCCATCTCACCTAGGTTATCCAAGTCATTGGCATACAGCTATTCATTGCACTTTCTTATAGTTATTTTTATTTTCCAGTACTAGGAGGTTGAACTCAGGGCCTCACTCATGCTTGGCAAGTACTCTACCACTGAGCTTTACCCCCAGCCCCTTTAAAAATAAATAAATATATCTGTTTATAAATTTATATTGTTTATGATTTTATTTATATGTTTATCCATACATTTCATTTATTTATTTATTTTGAGACAGGGTCTTGCTAAATTGTGCAGACTGCCCCTGGCCTTGAACCTTCAATCTTCCTGCCTCAGCCTCCCGAGACACTATGCCATATGCCCTGCCACTCTCATTCTTGTTTTTATTTCTGTAAGATCAGTAAGAAGGTCTCCATTTTCATTTCTGATTTAGTTATTTTTACCTTCTTTATTTTAGTCAGGCTAGCCAATGTTTTGTCAATTTTGCTAATCTTGTCAGAGAATCAACTTTTGATTTTGTTGATTACCTCCGTTCAAGTCTATTCTTTCCTTACTGCTAGCTTTGAATCTGATTTGCTCGTCTTTTTCTTGTTCCTTAAAGTGTAGAATTGAATTACTGATTTGAGATTTTTTAAAATTTGTTGTAGGCATTTGCAACTATAAATTTTCCTCTAAGCCCTGCTTTTGCTGCATCCCATAAGTTTTGAGATGTTGTATTTTTGTTTTCATTCATCTTTAAGTATTTTCTAATATCCCTTGTGATTTCCTCTTTGATCCACTGGTTGTTTAAAAGTACATTGTGTAATTTCCCTATATCTGTGAATTTTCCAGTTTTCCTTCTGTTATTATTTCTAGCTTCATTCCATTTTAGCTGGAGAAGACACTTTACATGATTTCAATCTCTTTAAATTCATTGAACAATATATGTTTTCATTTCCCTTGAGAAAATTTCCTCTTTGATGTGTGGATTATTTAGAAATATATTATTTGATATGAAGTTTAAAATATTTTCTCTCATCTGATAGATTATCTTTTCATCCTGTTAACAGGGTCTTTGCACAGCAGATTTTAAGTTTTGATCAAATTTGATTTATCCTATTTTAACTTTATGAATAAATGGTGTCATGTCTAAGAATTCTTCACCTAGCCATAGATTCTAGGGATTTTCTCCTTATGTTTTTTCTAAATTGTTTTTATTTCATAATTCTTTTCAAATAACAATTCCAAAGTTAATCCAAAGAAAGTGGAAATTAGTCTGAATATTGTACATTGCTTAGTCATTCTTATTAGACTCAGTTAAAACATTTTCAAAAACTTGCTTTTTTTCAATAGGAAAGAAATCCTTTAACTAGTTCTCATTTGTCTCCACCTTCTAAAAGTTTTATGTTTTACATTTAAACCTATGGTCCATTTGGGTTAATTTTTGTACAGTGTATGAGGCTTAAGTGAAGTGCCTCACCACCATTTGGACACCACATATTTTACAAAAGAGTTATATCTAGAATATATAAACCCTCAAAAGTCAACAGTAAAAAATTATTAAAGATGGGCAAAAGACATGGCCAGACATTCACCACAGAGGCTATGCAGATGGCAGACAGCACATAAAAAGATATTTGACATCACTAGGAAACTAAGCCTGCAGCTGTAGCCCTGTGGCATCCAATCCCGTCAGATCTCGGAAGCTAACTAAGCAGGGTCGGGCCTGGTTAGTACCTGGATGGGAGACCGCCTGGGAACACCAGAAGCTGTAGGCTGGGAGAAGGACCCGGCAACCCCCTCCCAAAAATCAATCTGCCATTGAAAACCCTATGAACAGCAGAGAAGCACTGACAATAGTGTTTCCCCTGTTGTACACAGGGTCGCTATGAGTCGGATACCGACTCAACGGCACCTAACAACAACAACAACAAAAGGAAACTAAGGAAAAGTGAATTAATATGACTTTGAGATATCAGTACCCACCTGTTGTTGTTGTTGTTGTTGTTGTTGTTGTTGTTGTTGTTAGGTGCCCTCCAGTCAGGTCTAACTCATGGTGACCCTATCCAGAACAAGATAGTCCCTGACACTGCCATGCACACAATCTTTTTATGTTTGACGTAAATGTTTCAGCCACTGTGTTTCTTCTCATTTTAAATTGTGCCAAATCAGCAAAAAGAGGTCCCAAGGGAGTGGGAGGGTCCCACTCCCATCATTAAGGCCAACTCTACTTTGAGGAGGCAACTCTTCCCCACTCACCTTTTAAATGCCTTCCAGCCTGAAGGACTCATTTTCCAGCACTATATTTGACAATGCTTCTCTGCTATTCATAGGGTTTTCAATGACTAATTGTTTTGGGAGTGGGCTGCCAGGTTCTTCTCTCGAGTCTGTCTTAATCTGGAAGCTCAGCTGAAACCTGTCCACCCTTGGTGGCACTGCTGGCATCTGAAATACTGGCAGAATAGCTATCATCATCACAGCAACCCACAAAAGCTCCCACAGCTGACATGTGAGGGACTTATTGTTGTTGTTGTTGTTGTTAGGTGCCATGGAGTCGGTATCCAACTCATAGCGACCCTCATAGGGTTTTCAATGGCTGACTGTTTCGGGATTGCCTTGGGAGTGGATTGCCAGGCCCTTCTCCCGTTTTTGCTGTGCTGGGAATCAAACTCGGGACCTCAGAGACTGCAGCACAGCGCTCTACCAACTGAGCTAAATCCCAGCCCGAGGGACTTATTAGAATAGCTAAAATTAGAAATAGTGACAAAATGAAATGCTGATGAGGATGCAAAAAAAAAGTGGATATCTCATACATAGGTGGTGGGACTCTAACAAAACCATCTCAAAAGGTTATCCACCGAGTGGCTTCATTTCTATCAGATTGGTATGCCCATCTGCAGCTGCTGAGACAGTGCCCACTAAAGGCTCACACAGCCACTTTCCTCTCTGGACAATGAGCCTGGCCAGAATGGAAGCTGCGCCCTGCCCTAGATTAGAACTTCATGCCCTGACCTCCCTATGGATCTGGCTGACACCCCCATGAATAGAGCTAGTTTCCACTCAGAACACATCCTTGTTTAGCTTTTTTCCCCCAAGCCCTTCCTCCCCTCTGTCCTGAGAGATAAATCACAATAAATCATGTGTACTCAATATCTTGACCTAAGACGAGAGGAAAATTGATGATGTAGTAGAAGAATTGCAGGGGTAAATAAGTGCATAAATGAGTAAACAAAGACCCCAGACATCCTCCAGTCACGTCTTCCCAACCCCAAAAGTCTTTGCATACAATCCATTGCTGTCCTTTCCAAGGAATATGGCCTAACGAGTAAATGAATGACATTTCTTGGACGGTCTAGCTGAGACACAACCGGCTTTAATAAAACATGATTCACACCCTAGCAAAGCTTTGTACTGGCGTTAGAGGAAGAAGTGATTCAAGGAAGTGATTTTCTCCCAGTGACTTCCGGACCCCCAATATTGTCCAGCTTCCTGGCTTTCCCACTTTCCTGACTTCCACCATTTTTTGCTCAACCTCCACACCCTCCATTAGTGTCCTGGTTTTCCTGTTCTTTTGAGTCTCCAGCCCCAAGCAGAGGGCCTGCCACCCGGTGAGTGCTGGATTCATGAGTCAGTTTGGGGAAGACCAGGGAGAGTGTGAAAAGGGCAGAAGGAAGGAAAGGGGCCTCCGCTCTGAGCTACCTAGGAAAGGGGTCTAGGGGGCCCGGGCACCGCGAGCCTAAGCCGTGGGAGCCCCGAGGAGGCGTGCCAAGCGGTGCCCAACCCGGGTCGGTGGCTTCCGGAGGGCACCGGGGAGGAACCGCCGTCTAGCAGGCGGGTTAGGAGCGCGCTGCTTAGACGCAGCTGCAGCGGCCGGGCTTCGCTTTAGGAGGGAGCGGGACTGCGGGTCTCCACCAGCCACCTGTGGAGTCGGCGGGCCCGGCGCGAGCGCAGAGCGCGCACCCCAGGGAAGGGGGCGCCTGCAGCTGCAGACCTCACCTCCCCCGCTGGCGTCCGCACGAGAGGCACGGGAGGCGCGGGAGGCGCAGGAGGCGCGGGAGGAGCGGGCTCCTGGAACCGTGTGCGGACAGCCTGGACGCGCGTCCCTCGGAAGGACTTGGGTGAGTCCGGGGTGGTCCCGGGGAGCCCGAGGATTCCGGGCGGTGCGGGGGGATCCAGGCTGGAGGTGGCCGGGGAATCACAGAGGGATTTCCTGGAACTGGGGACTGAGTTGGTTTCGATTCCTCTGCTCAGATGGAGGCGCTAGCTGTCAGCTGGGACTTCCCACCACCCCCTGCCAAAGCAGGACCGGTTAGGGGTGTGGATGGCGGAAGGAAAAGGGTCGGGATGGGCTCAGAACTGTCCAAACAGCCCCAGGCACACAACTCCAGGTGGCCGGTGGGGCAATTTCAAGATAGATTATTCCAGTTCTTAAGGATGAATGCCCTTTTCCTTGTTTTAGGCCCAAATCAGACACCAGGGAAGTAACCTGATGTAACTTTGAAAAAAAAAAAAAAGCTTTTTTTTTTTTTAAGATGATGAAATGAATTTATATTGTTACTACCAGTTTAAAACTTTTTTTTTTTAACTTTTAAAACTGGTATTTTCCAGCCAGGTGTAGTGGCACATGCCTGTAATCCCAACGACCCCAGAAGTTGAGGCACGAGCATCCTGAGTTCAAGGCCAGAGGCAGCTTGTGTAACTTTATGAGACCTGACTCAAAAATAAAAACAAATATCAGCTAGCAGGGGGTGGGGGTGGCTCAACCCTGTAATACCAGAGACTCTGGAGGCAGAGGCAAGAGGATTCCAAGTTCAAGGCCAGAGACAGCTTGTATAAAAGAGACTCTGTCTCAAGAAAAAAGAGTGAGAAATGGGCCAGGGGTAGAACACTTGCAAAGCGTATGTGAGGCTCTGGGTTCAACTCCCTAGTATTGCAAAATAAAATAAAATAAAATAAAATGGGCTGGGAGTGCAGCCCAGTGAAAGAGCACCTACAAAGTATGTGCGAGGTCCGTGGTCCAATGCCTAAGTACTGAAATAAATAAATAAATAAATAAATAAATTTTTAAAAAGTAAAAAGGGGGCTAGGAGCTCTGTGGGGCTAGGTGAAGCAGTTACCTAGCCTGCATGACTCCCTGAGTTCAACCCCTAGTACTAAAAACCAAAACAAAACAGAGGAAGAAGAAGAGGAGGAGGAGGAGGAGAAGGTGAAAGAAAGAAAGAAAGAAAAAGAAAAAAATAACTTGGCAGGGAACTTCCTAGTACTTCTCTCTCTACAGACATACAGCTTTTCTACTATATACCATAAATTCCTAGAAGTTCAAGTTGTTGAGTCAAAGTATGTATGCATGTATATTTCCTTTCATTCCTTTGATATCCCCCTCATATACCTAAAAAGCCCTAAATAATTTTAGTTATGTTGTTGTTGCTGTTAGGTGCTGTCCAGTCAGTGTCTGACTCATAGTGGCCCTACATACAACAGGTGAAACACTATTGTCAGTGCTTTTCTGCTATTCATAGGGTTTTCAATGGCGGATTGATTTTTGGGAGTGGGTTGCTGGGTCCTTCTCCCAAGCCTACAGCACCTGGTGTTCCCAGGCAGTCTCCCATCCAAGTACTATCCAGGCCTGACCCTGCTTAGCGTTAGCGTCTGAGATCAGACAGAATCGGATGCCACAGTGCCATGGCTGCAGGCAATTTTAGTTATAGCCGTCCTTAAATGTTTATTCTGTTTGGCTTTGTTTTGGGTTTTGGTTTTTTGAGACAGGGTGTCTGTAGCCCAGGGTGGCTTCCAACTAGCTGCTTTCCAAGTTCTGGGATTATAGACAAATGCCTCCATGCTGTGCCAGCAGTTTTCAGTGCGCGCTTGAATCCAAGGCTTTGCCCATGCAAGCCCTCAGCCGATCTCTGAACTATCCCCGGCTAGTTTTTAGTATATTTCAATATCTTGTAGGACAATCCTCTTATTTTTTTTTTAAATTTTGGTTATTCCTACTAATTTTCTGTTTCAAATGAACTTTAGAATCATTTAGTTTCAATCCCAGAATATATCATTGGAATGTTAATGACAATTGGGTTCACTTTTGGAAAGGATTGCCAGGTTTATAGATTTTAATCTTCCCAAACATAGCACGACTCCCCATCTTCAAGCATTGTCTTGTGCAGTCTTCTTTTTTTTTTCTTTTTTTTTGTGGTACTGGGGGTTGAACCCAGGGTCTCGCGCCTGCATGCTCTGCAAGTGCTGGACCACTGAGCTGCGCCCTCAGCCCATTTTTTCTTTTTTTTACTTTTTGAGACAGGGTCTCACTAAATTAGGCAGACTGCCTCTGATCTCAAACTTGCGATCCCTCCTGCCTCCGCCTCCTGAGCCGCTGGGATTACAGGCGTGTGCCACCGCACCCGGCTTTGTGCAGTCTTCTTCATACTATGCCAGCATATATCCTGCAAAATTTATTATTTTAAATTGCTTTTCACTTCTTTGAATGGGATATTTCCCATTTCCCTAATTTCTGATTAGTTACTGCTGACACAGACTTTTTTATGAGGCTCAGTTATTAGAAAATTGGAATGTGGAGCTAGGAAGCTGAAATCCAGTTATCTGAGTAACACTTTCTGTTTCTGTCTCCAATGGAACAGGGAAGATAGCAAGGCATTTGCCCTCACAGGTCCCAAGAAATGGCCTTGAAGACATCTGCTCAGCATTTGGGAATCATTGGGTCTCTCGAGATGCACTGAGGTTTTTAGGAAGGCTCTAATACCTGTATCTCCCTCCCTGATCAAGGTAACCCTAAGCACAAAATAAACAAAAGTCTAGCTCAGTTGGTAGAGAGCTGCTCCACACTCTGTGAGAACCCGGGTTCAACCCCCAGCACAGCAAAAACTGGACAAGGTCATGGCAATCCACTCCCAAAGCAATCTCAAAACAATCAGCCACTGAAAACCCTGTGAGGGTCACTATGAGTCAGACCTGACTGCACAACACCTAGCAACAACACTCAGTTGTTAACTCATTTGGTTTCACTTTTGACAGTGCCTTACTCATGCTTTAAAGCCCAATTTTGGTTCCAGGCCAAGTATCTTCTCCAAGCTGTTATCTGATCTGTAAAAGCGTAATAATACTTAACCTACATGTTTTATCGCCCCTATATATTCGTCTGCTTGTCATGCTGCAGAGGCTTGTGTGTTGCTGTGAGGCTGAAAGCTATGCCACTGGTATTTCAGACTTGCAGGGCCACCCATGGTGCACAGATTTCAGCTGAGCTTCCAGACTAAGACTAGGGAGAAGGACCCGGCAGCCCACTCCTGAAACAATTAGCCATTGAAAACCCTATGAATAGCAGAGAAGCATTGTCAAATATAGTGCCAGAAAATGAGCCCCACCCCTGCCCCCGGGATTGAAAGTATTCAAGAAACAACTGACAAAGAGTTGCCTCCTCAAAGTAGAGCTGACCTTAATGACAAGAATGGAGTAAAGCCCCCGGGATCTCCTTTTGCTGATATGGCAACAGCTCAAAATGAGAAGAAATATAGGGGCTTCAACATTGGACTCAAACATAAAAAGATCTTTGTGTGTGTGTGTGCGTGTGTGTGTGCGTGCGTGTGTGGTACTGAGGGTTGGACTCAGGGCCTCGTGCTTGCATGCTCTGCAAGTGCTGGACCACTGAGCTGCACTCCCAGCCCACTTTTCTTTACTTTTTTGAGACATGGTCTCCCTAAGTTATGCAGATTGCCTCTGGTCTCGAACTTGTGATCCTCCTGCCTCCGCCTCCCAAGCCGCTGGGATTACAGGCATGCGCCACGGTGCCCGGCAACATAAAAAGATCTTGTACATTCCACAGTATTGGGTAGTGCTTCGTTCTATTGTACATAGGGTCCCTGTGAGTTGGATCTGATATAGTAGCACCCAATGACAACACGTTTCATTGAGCTGTTGAGATTAACTTTGTGTTAAAGTACTTTGGAAACTGCTTCCATGATTCTGAACTTCAGTAATTTCACCGGTTAAATAGAGATAACCATGGGGAGCTGATGGTTCCAAAGTGCGTAGCAGGTCATAGGGGAATAGAGGGATTTGTCATCATCGTTATCATCATTCATTACTGGACCCAGTTGCCTTTAGTTGCAAGTAGAGCAGACATGATTCAAACTGGGTTAAAAAATAAAGGAGGTTATTGGTTCATGAAACCTGTACTTGGGAAGTGGTATAGACTTCAGGATCAGTTCAAATCACTGGCTGAATTTTGTCATCATCTCAGATTCTTCCCTTCTTTCCATTCTACCATCTTGAGAATCTGAGCAGTAATGGGAAGTAGAGAAATAAATGATTTGTAAGCATCCCAAATGCCCATCCCAATTCCCTTAGAATCAGAGCTCTGTGGTTTTCACTCATATTCAGGGGAGTGGGGGATGCTGTCTTCCTGGGCTATCTTAGAGGAGCCAGACACCGCCTCAGCAAACATTCCCTTTTACCCAGATTAGCTCAGGTATTGAGCTTTGAAGCAATCACTATGACAGAGTATTAGAAATTCTTTGATGGCTTGTTGTTGTTGTTAGGTGCCGTCGAGTCGAGTCCAACTCATAGCGACCCTATGTACAGCACTTGCTGATTCTGTGCCAGGCAAACGATCTTATTTATGTTTAAGCCCATTGTTGCAGACACTGTGTCAATCCATCTGATGGAGGGTTTTCCTCTTTTGCGTTGACCTGCCACTCTCCCAAACATGATGTCCTTCTCCAGGGATTGATCTCTCCTGACTACATGTCCGAAATATGTAAGATGCAGTCTGGCCATTCTTGCTTCCAAGGAGCACTCTGGTTGCACTTCTTCTAGGACAGATTTGTTGGTTCTTTTGGCAGTCCATGGTATATTCAATAGAT
>VMDO01023735.1:0-30999 GCA_007922755.1 Pedetes capensis
CTCTACTGTAGCTGAGAAATTACCTCTAGGTAGAAAACCAGAGCAACTGCAAGATCACCGGGTTGTTTCTTCTCTCTCTGAGCCAATGATCTGTAGTGATTGTCATGTCTAAAACACTTGTCTTATATATTTTCTGTGGTTGTCTAGCAGTTTATGACAAGTGAGCTGATCTGGTGACTAGTGTTCTGTAATGACCCAACCACTTATTTGCTCAACTGATTTTTGATAAGAGCTGATAGACACTTCAGAGTATAAAGAAGATTCTCTTCATCCATTGGTGCTCAAGTCTCTGAACATTTGTATTCACAAACAAAATGGAAAACTTAATTTCCTACTTCATACTAAAATAAAAAACCAATAATTTGATACAGAATTTTACATAAGAGCATGATCAAAATCTGTACAACTTCTTGAGAACTATTTAAGAGAAATTATTTACGGCATTAAGATAGCAAAGATTTCTTAGGTAAAGAAAATAAAACCCTGCTCACAAAGACTCTAGTACGTCTTAGGTAAGGAATGCAAAACAGTATTCACAAAGACTATTTGATTTTTTGATTAGATTTTTTTAGATTTTTTAGATTAGGTTTGATTTGATTAGATTTTTTTTTTCCTCAATAGGGTCTTCCTATGTATCCCAACCTGGCCACAAACTCACAATCCTTCTGCCTCAGACTCCCAAGTACTGAGAATACAGACATGTGCCACCATACCCACCTACAGGCTCAATCTTTTTTACAAGGGCTTTTCTTCATTTTGTTAGTGGAGTAGTAGCAAAAATTCTTATAAATCAATTTAGGGATACTGCGTCACACTTGATATCTAAAATTTACCAATTCTTCATACATGCACTTGATATTTGGAGTTCAATCTCATCTCTGTCTTTTATTGTGATAGTCCTTACACCCATTGAAAAAGTTCTGAATAGTCCTTTTTACTAATTTAACAACTGTCAGAATAATTTCTCTATAACACAATAGAAGTAAAAAGGAGGTAGGCATCATGTTGAAAGCCTATTATCCCAACTACTTGGGAGGGGGAAGCAGGAGCGCCATGAGCTTGAGACCAGAGGCAGCCTCTGCATCTTAGCAAGACTCTGTCTCAAATAAAAAAATAAAATAAAATGGGCTGGAGTGTGACTCAGTAGGAAAGCAGTTGCCTCTTATATACGAGGCCCTGGAATCAACACCTAGTACTGAAAAAAAGTATAAATGATAAATTGAACTCCATCAAAATATGTTAATATGAATGTTTCATTTCCACAGTAAATTCAGACATGGTTAATACTTACAGTTTATTCCTCAAAATCTAATAAAGAAATGAACATTTTTAGACAAAAATATTACATTGTCAGAACTGTAGAAAAAGAATTTATACCACGCACAATATTGTAATAAAGGCTCTAAAAACTGCATAAAACAAATCTGTTCAACTTTGTTCAATACAGATTTTCATAGCATCCAACCTTAGCCCTTGTAGCAGACATGGTAAACCTTATTAACTGATGTCATGTGGTGCACATTCTACAAATTTGAGAGAAATGTCCTGATCACTGAGAAATATATTCCAATCAATTAAAGAATTAATCAGACAAGCAGAGATTTAAAGTCATTAGAATGAATAATATGTAAAAACTCGGGCTGTGTCATTGACCCTATTTGAAATTTATATTTCCTCACACTTCAATGACAAAGATGTACATGGGCTGAAAGTGACAAGATGAAAAATGTTATATCAAGCAAATGGAATCTGAATGCTCATATGAGTAGCAATACTCATGTCTACCAAAGTAAACTTTAAGCCAAAGTTAGTCAAAAGAGATAAAGATTACTACATATTAATAAAGAGAAAAATCCATGAAGAAGATATAATGATTATAAATATATATGCTCCAAACAATGATGCACACTAATTTATAAAACAAAAAGTATTACACATAAAGCGGTAGATAGGCCCAGATACAATAATAGTGAGAAACTTCAATACTCCAATTTCATAGACAGATAAGTGATCCAGAGCCCCTCAAAAATTCTTCAGAGTTAAATTATACCATGGAACAAATACATTTAATAAATATTTACAAAATATTATATTCAATAGCTATGAAATACATATTTTTCTCTGCAGCCCAAGGTACTTTCTCTAAAATAGACATTTTGGTCAATAAAGCAACACTTAACAATATTTTAAATTATTTTATTTCTTATATCTTTACAAATCATTATAGAATAATATTAGAAATCCACAGCTAGGGAAACAACAGAAACTATTTAAACACATGGAGATTGGACTATACCCTTTTGAATGATCAGTGAGTCAGTGAAGAAATCAGAAAGGAAACAATACAAAATCTAGAAATGAATTAAAATTAAAACACAATTTATCAGAATAATAAGAGACAGTAAAGGGGTTCTAGGAGGGAGACTTTGGGCTGGGATTTAGCTCAGTTGGTAGAGCGCTGCGCTGCAGTCTCTGAGGTCCTGAGTTCAATTCCCAGCACAGCAAAAATGGGAGAAGGACCTGGCAATCCACTCCCAAAGCAATCCCAAAACAGTCAGCTATTGAAAACCCTCTGAGGGTCGCTATGAGTTGGATACCGACTCGATGGCACCTAACAACAACAACAACAAGGAGGGAGACTAATAGCTATGAGTACCTAGACTAAAGATCAGAGAGATCTTAAATAACCTAATGTGTTTCTCAAATTCTTGTAAAAACAAGATCAAGCCAAACCAAATACTAGTAGATAGAAATAAATAATAAATCAGGGTGGAAATTAATGAAATGGAGAGTAAAAAAAAATGCAAAAATCAATGAAACAAAGAGGTGGCCCTTTGGAAAGATAAATAAAATTGACAAATCTTTAATCAAACTAAAAGAAAGAGAGAAAAGACTCATATTAATAAAATTAGAGATAAAATAGGAGATATTGACACAGATACCATTGAAATCCATAAGATCATTAGGGAATATTTTGAAAACTTATATTCCAATAAATTGGAGAATCTAGAAGAAATGAATACATTTCTATACACATATGACTTACCAAAATTGAATCCAGATGATAATCCTAACAAATAAATCCATAATAATCAATGAGATTGAAATAGTAATAAAGATTCTCCAAACAGAGAAGTAGAAAAGAATTCTAAAATCCATATGAAAGCATGAAAGCCCCCAATATTCAAAGCAATCCTGAGCCAAAAAGAGCAATGCTGGAGATATCATAATACCTGATTTCAAATAATACTACAGAGCTATAGTAACAAAAACAGCATGATGCTGGGACAGAAGCAGACACATAGAGCCCATCAGAAGGTCACAGGGATGGTGAATCTGAGAAGTACAGAATGATAATGTAGGGATAGAAATGTCATAGTGAAATCCACCGATTTGTGCTAAATTAGAAATATACTAATATAAGTAGATTCCGAGTTTCAACAGCCCTTTGGGTGTAAAGCCCAACTATAAGAATGTATAGCCACTCTAAGTATACAGAATTCAAAGGGAATGTAGAGGCTCTGATGAGTCTGTGGCTATATTACAATAGGGTACAAGTTGGCCAGCATACACCTGACAGTGAGAATAAGTGCTTGCAGCTTGGAGAGGTGCTTTCAGAAACTAGCATGGATTGCTGATTTGAAACTAAAATTATTTTAGAAAATCACATATATAAACATAACAGAAGTAAAATATAAAGGTAAATAAATTTTTCTCCTAAAATAAATGTACTAATACTAATACATGAAAATTTTAGTAGAAAAAATATTATTTTAGATTGGGCTGGGATTTAACTCAGTGGTAGAGTGCTGCTCTGCAGTCTCTGAAGCAACAAGTTTGATTCCCATCATTGCAAAACTGGTAGAAGGACATGGCAATCCACTCCCAAGGAAGCCCTGAGACAGTCAGCCATTGAAAACCCTATGAGGGTCACTATGAGTTTGTCATGATTTGATGACACCTAACAACACCGACAATGCTAATATATGAAAATTTTAGTAGAAACAAAGAATATTATTTTACATTACACTTAACTCAGCTTTTTACAAATTCATTAGACTTTACATTGTGAACGTACAATCTGTGAACTTAACACATATTGCTGATATATATGGAAATTCTTAATATTTTATCACTTTTTAATGTAAAACTATGTTTCATTCCTCAGAATAAAAGCTTGAAAAACAAACTGTTGTCAGGAAGCAAGCTGTGTGGGATTCATGCAGAAGAGGTGAGTAAATTTTCTCTTCTTTTAGCTTCAACTGGATACAAACAGTATTCTTAACATTTTTAAAGCCCATACAGCTAGTAAACACTTTCCAAGTACTCTAGCACTGAGTTGCACCTCATTTTTATTTCTTATCTTGAGATAAGATCTCTCCAAATTACGCAGGTTGCCTCTTCCCTCAAATGGGATCCTTCTGTGTCTGCCTCCTGAGAAGCTGGGATTACAGGTCTTTTAATAATTTTACTTTTAAATTGTTACTATCAAGCTAGAACAGTCAACATGCCAGTTGGATTTCAATGAATATACCTTACAAAAGAGATGCACTGAGTCAGAATGGATGTATTTTTTTGCATAGTCTGTCATCAAATCATCACTGATACTTGTTCACACAAATTATGGGCAGGACAGACTGTTTTCATGAATGCCTAGGCTAACTGTTAATGAGTCTTAGACACCACATTGGAACAGAAGGCAGGAAATGCCAATTGATTTCTGATTTGAAATTGTGAAAGAACACAATTGTTCTTTATTGAAATGAGTAGCACAAAACAATAATAGTCATTATGTACAAATCATCTTAGAAAATTCATGTAAAACATGAATATTGTATCTGAAATACCATTTAATGAGATGGCTTGGGAAGAATTGTAGCAAATATTATTTTTGAACTAAAAGTATGAGTGTCTGAGGGCTTAAGTGTAAAATTTCATTCTTAAGGGTCTTTAACAATTATATATATATATGTGTGTGTGTGTGTGTGTGCGTGTGTGTTTATATGTGTGTTTATATATGCATATATGTGTGTGTGTATATATATATATATGTATATATATACATATATATATACACAACTTTTTGTCTTCTATGCATCATGCCTTTATTAACCCTATCAAGCAAAAGAGGATGGCATTTTAAAGAAATGAAAAACACTATTTGTAGGAAACTGGATCCCTGCTGTTTCTTTGTTTACAGTTCATTTGTAATATAGGATGGTGAACCTACCAAGCTCTTAAACCCCTACCTTCCTGCTTCCTTTCTTCCTTCCCTTTTCCCTCTTTCCTCCTTCATTCTCTCCTCCCTTTCTGTTTACCTTTCCCTTCCTCTTTCTCTCACCTTTTCTGGTTTCTTTCTCTCCTTTGTCTGCCTTTCTTTCTTTCTTTCTTTCTTTCTTTTTTCTTTCTCTTCTTTCATTCTTTCCTTTTCATTTCATTTTTTTTCTTTTTTGTCACTCTTACCAATTTTCTGATTCAATAGATCATGAAATGTTCTTGATGTACAATAGAGATATCTGTGAAAACTGTTTCCCAGAACTTTGGAACTTTGTGCTATTGTATTGTTTATACCATTTTCAAGTTTCCATGCTAATCAGTGCTGCTTAAGAATTGCCACACCATCATAGTACAGACTCTCACCTTGAAACTTAACTACACTGCATGATTAAAAATTTTCTGAATATAATTGTTGTTAGGTGCCATTGAGTCGATATCCAACTCATAGTGACCCTTCTAGGGTTTTCAATGGCTGACTGTTTCAGGATTGCCTTGGGAGTGGATTGCCAGGTCCTTCTCCCATTTCTGCGGTGCTGGGAATTGAACTCTGGACCTCGGAGACTGCAGTGCAGCACTCTACCAACTGAGCTAAATCCCAGCCCCCAGAATAAAATAGGAAATTGAATCACAGAAAACTTGCAAGTCGTTCAGCAGAAAACTCATCCACATACAAATTGTACTTGAAAAACTTATAATATTTCAACAATCTAAGTGTACTTTCTTTATTCAAGAAGATATTTAAATCAACACAGTTTACTAGAATATAATAGTCACATAAGTTTTTTTGTGATTATTATTTGTATGAACATTTAAGACTAAATTTTATTGAGATATGATTTACATAAAATAAATTTGATCACCTTCAAATGTAAAGCTTGATGGATTCAATCAATATACTTCGTCTAGATAGAGAATTTTTCTCTCATTCTTCAAAATTTCTTGTAATTTTACACTCAATTTCTAACCACAAACCTCAGCCTATATGAACTACAAACTTGAATTCTCTTCCTTTTCTATTGCTTTTCCTAGAATATCATAAAAATTGAATTTTCAAAATATACCTTCTATTGACTGAATTATTTAACATATTATTCATGTTTTTATATGTTTCAGTATTTACCATTTATTTAATTGCTCATCTCTATTCAAGTGTTCCTTTTCATGGATGAATATAATTTGTTTATTCAGTAGTTAAAAGAAATGTGAGTTGTTTCCAGCTTCTGCCTAAAATGAATAAAGATGCTGTAAATATATAAGTATATACATTGCTATAAATATATACATACATATGTGGATTTGTGTGTGTATATATTTATAGTATATGTGTATATATATGTGTGTTTGTATGTGTATAGATAGATAGATATACATATAACAGTACACAGAGGTTGAACCGAGGGCCGTGTGCATGATAGATAACTGCTCTACCACTGAGCAGTACTCTCAGACCCTTTTTAATTTTTGTTTTTAATTTTGAAACTGAGTCTTGCGAGGTTGTACAAGCTGTTTCTGGCTTTAAATTTAAATCCTCCTGCCCCATCTCCCAGAGTCCTTGGAATTATAGGCATGCACCATGTTGCCCTGCATGTAATTTCTCTTGATTGACTACTTATAAAGGCTTGATATGTACTGTTATACATATATACTTATAAGTAATTTTTGCTGGGTATAGTGGCACATGCTTGTAATCCCAGCAACTCAGCAGGCAGAGGCAAGAGGATCTCCATTTTGAGGCTAAAGGCTGTCTGCATAATTTAGCAAGACCCTGACTCAAAAAAAAAAACAAAAAAACAAAAAGAAGAAAGAAAGAAAGAAAAGAAAAGAAAAAAGAAAAAAGAAACATGGGCTAGGGTGCAGCTCAGTGGTATAGTACATACAAAGCATGCAAGTGTGAGGCCCTGGGTTCAACCTCCAGTATCAAAAAAAAAAAAAAGTAATTTTCAAACTATTTTCTAAAGTGATTCTACCATATATGCATCATCCCCAAAATATTTGTTTGTGCCTACTTTGTGCTCGGCATTATGGATACAATCATTATTAACAAACATAGTCTCTGAAAAATATAGAATGCTTCACAAATCTGCATGCCATTTTAGTGCAAGAGCCATTCTGATCTTCTCTGTATTGTTCCAATTTTGGTATATGTGCTGAAGAAGTGAGATCCAACTATATATCATATATATATATATATATATATATATATATATATATATATATATATGAATGAAATATGTTTTGCCCCAGTGAAAATTCAGGACCTATAGTCTTAGGTGTATAAAAGAGAGTGAACTGAGGTTCTTATGTTAGAATGTTGGAAAGTGAGCCTCTTCTAAAAAGCTAGAAATGCATATTCATCATCTGTGTTTCACTATGGCACTAATTCAGTGTGGCAGACAAATGTGACTGCTGGGTGAGATTTCTTTTTAAATATTTCTATTTTTTTGATTACCCTGTTAAAAACTACCTTCCATAAGCATTATGGTACATGCCTATAATCCCAGTGACTCAGGAAACTGAGGCAGGAAGATTGCAAGTTTGAGACTAGAGACAGCCTGTGCAACTTAGTGAGATCCTATCTCAAAATAGAAAGCCAAAATGGGATGCTGGTGGTGCAGCTCAGAGGTGGAGTTCTCGGGGTTCAATGGTCCAGTAGTGAAAAAGAAAATGAAAGGGAAACAACAGTGCATTCCTCTAATGAGTAACTACAGTTCACCTCAGCATGGTAGCATATTTCACGTCCTATAACATTTTCTTGCTACCTTCTCCATTCAATATATAGTAGATTCAAACTTTTTCATCAATTTCAACTTATCTTTATTTGATCTTAAAAATAACGAGCTAAAAAAGCATTGACAACTGAAGCATACATATGCACAGATATACTTATCACCTAAAATTAGATATACTGCTTTGCCCAGATGACATATATTTATGTGTTTAGGTGTAGAGTGGGGGTAAGAAAAATAACCAATTTCTTTAAATAATACCTTTTTAAAGATATGATTTTTTAAACAGATTTTGGATTTTCTCATCCTGGCTCAGATATGTGGATATCTGATACTCAAAGCAAAACTTAAGACTTTCTGTTTTATTTTCAAAATAGTTCTGTTTGCTTGGCTGAAAATTTTTTTTCTGTGCAGTCTGAAAGGATTTTATTCTTCAAGTTTGAAAATATAAATTATTTTGTGCACTAATCCATGTTTCTGCTCTTACAGTCGAAAAAAATCCAAGCACAGCTGAAGGAACTTCGTTATGGGAAGAAGGATTTGCTGTTTAAGGTGAGAATTTTCTCTTTTCCCCCTCCACTTTGTTAGTTCAATATTTAAACTATCAAAAGCATTACTTACAGATGAGGTGGCACATCCCTGTAATTGCTCCTTGGGAGGCAGAGGCAAGAGTATTGTAAGTTCGAGATCTGAAGCAGCCTGTACAATTTAGAAAGAACTTATCTCAAAATAAAAAGTGAAAACAACAACAAAAACAAAAGAAAATAAAAAAAAAACAAAAATAGAAATAAAACAGACAAGCTGGAGTTGTAGCTCAGTGGTATAGCACTTATAAAGTATGCAAGCACAAAGAACTGGGTTCAACCCCCCAGTACTGTGGAGAAAATATTTTAAAATTGTATTTAGTTTTTAAACTTTCTAAAAGAGTTAGGGTTGTTATGCTCTGAATTGAAGAAACTTACATTTCTTCGTCTACTTCATTGATGGAAGTTAATACAATTGTGATTTCCTAGTTATATTCCTTATAAATGACAAGAACTTGTTCCAAATGTTTGAAATTCCTTTGTAACTCCAATTACTTTAACTCATCATCAAGGAATTCGACATTATCTTTTGGAGTATTTCTATAAAGTAGAGCACGTGTTGAGGAAGTTTCCAGACATGAGCTTTACTTACAGTCCTACCAGAGATTCCTGAGGAAATTTCTTTATTACTAAGAGTCATATTTAATCATCATTGGCTGAGTTTAGTTGTGGATACTTTTCTTTACAAGACTACCTAGACAAAATCTTATGGATAGCGAGGAATATGAGACAACTTATAAATGTATTATTAGACTTATAAATGTATTATTAAAATTGTCTTACAAAATTACTCAATTTCTAATTCCTGGAACTCAGGAATTCCAAAGAGATTTTGCCAAGGTGATTAAATTAAGGATCTTTGATAGGAAGATTAGATTTATTATCAGGGTGGGCACGAGTTTAACCATATTTGTCCCTTGAAGAGCAGCACAAAAAGGCCAAAAAGAGAAAACTATATGATCAAAGATGTATCAGAGTAAGTCATTTAGAAGGATTCTTTCTAGCCTCCAGATAGCAGCAGCCTTGCCAACATGTTGATTTTAGTTCCATGAAACTTGTTTCAGACTTCTCATTTTGAAAACTGTAGGAGAATAAAAATGCATTGTTTTAAGCCACTGAGCTTATGGTAATTTGTGATAGTAGCAAGAAGCAACTAATAATACAGATACTTTCTTATCTTCCCTCATGAGTGTAGAAGATAAAAAGCTGATGTTTTAATTGCTGTATATCTATCTTGCCAAATGCAATGGGGTGATAGAAACTTAGGCCATTGGGTTTAAGAATAAAAAATTGTTAATAAAAATAAATTTAAATTATTTTATATATACTTTACATTTTAACATTTTCACCACTATAGTCATCTCAAACTACAAATGTATGTTTTAAATAGGAAAACTTTTATTTAATGATTGAGAAATTCAGCAGTTTCTCTAATGAGAACAATAAGAAATAACTTATCTCTTCCCTTCAGTACCTTTACTGTTGGCTTTAGAGTCATAGGAAAATGTTCCTATTATGTCACTCAATATTTACTAAACACTTACGTTATGTAAGGCATAAATCGAGGCACATCTTGCCATTTGCTGCTCTTCCCTAAATAAGCTTACTGCCATTGCTTTGGTTTACTTATAACAAGATATTTCGTAGTACCACAAGGCAATTGTGAGTTAATTTTCACAGATATTTACTAACTCTCACCTCCCAGAACTCTACTCATTATAAGCGATAAATAGATGGGATAAAAAGTATGAAACATAAGATATTAGCTTACTACCTTAATTTATCCCATTGAATATCTGGAGCTAAGGGTGTTTTAACTTCCATTGAGCCTAGCTATAGCTTTTAAGGCCTGCAGCTGTAGCCCTGTGACATCCGATCCCGTCAGATCTCGGAAGCTAAGCAGGGTCAGGCCTGGTTAGTACCTGGATGGGAGATCGCCTGGGAACACCAGAAGCTGTAGGCTGGGAGAAGGACCTGGCAACCCCCTCCCAAAAATCAATCTGCCATTGAAAACCCTATGAACAACAAAGAAGCACTGACAATAGTGTTTCCCCTGTTGTACAGAGGGTCGCTATGAGTCGGATACCGACTCGACGGCACCTAACAACAACAACAACATAGCTTTTAAAGCCATCAATAAAAATAGTTGGTATTAGTAACAAAAACAACAACAGCAAAGGTGTGCTTATGTGTGTGTCATTTCTAAAGAAATTCTTAGTTCTTTGTGAAATATATCTTAAAATGGTCAAGACTGTTTTAAATAAATTCAAGTTCCTTAGCACTCAGGAGTTGTAGACATGAGACTGAGAAAATGATGCAAAGATAGAAGATCATATGAGGGGTATATTTTTTGAATCTTTTAAATTTTATTTCTCAAATTGAACTGTTTTAGAAACAAAACTTGGAGGGAGAGAGTTAGAACATCCACTAATGTTCAGTGACCTACCTATTTAGAATATTTTGGTTGAATATGTATTCATAATTTACCAAATTTCATATCACATAAATAAAGAATGATGAAAATAATTATTGCTTGAAAAATAAGTCATAGTATTTATAAGCCTGGGTAGTTCATGTCACTTTAGATGGAGTAAATCCATACAAAATTATGAGAGCCATGTATGAGTGGAACATGAAGTTGTATGATTTAGAATGCTACAGCATACATTGTCCCCACAAAACAGTAGTATTTTTATTAACTCAATAAAAAGTAGTCTAGAAATAAGAAAATTTTATAGTTTATTCAGTAGCTTAACAATTACCTGACTTAGATTTATTTGTACTTTCCCCTGCTTTTCATATCATAACCCTTAACTTACTGATTTGTTTTAAGCCTTGGTTCCTTACTGTATTGGGATGGCTGCTAAAGAATATCTACCCTGTCTTCATACATCTCTATGTATAAAGTCAAAGAACAAAAGGAAGCAGTGACCTTATAGGTCACTGTGTTCATAATGGAGAATTTTTCTGAAGAATTCTCCTCATACTTTACCATATGTCCATGCAAAAGTGAAACGTTATTCTTCTGGTTCTCTTGAGAAAGTGTTTATTTTAGACATGAAGTAATAGGAAGTGAATTGATGAAGAGGTAGTCAATTGCTGCTCCTATAATGTTCCATCCACTCCTTTTGATGGCAGCAACCTTATTTATTGGCTTACTGCAATGTCAGTTTAGAAGTTTCTTAAGCCTTGAATAAACATCTATTAAGCCAGTTATTCTCTCATGTATCTGCTTGTGGTGTTGTGGGGGCTCATGTTTTGCTGTGATGCTAAAAGGTATGTCACACGTATTACAGAGAACATCAGGGCCACCCAGTGTGGCCAGGTTTCTGCTGAGCTTCCAGACTAAGATAGACTAATGAGAAGGACCCAGCAGCCCACTCAAATAATTAGCCATTGAAAACTCTGTAAATGTTAGAGAAACACTGTCAAATATTGTTGTTGTTGTTGGTAGGTGCCGTCGAGTCATATCCGACTCACAGTGACCCTTATAGGGTTTTCAATGGCTGATTGTTTTGGGATTGTGTATGGAGTAGGTTGCCACATCCTTCTCCCATTTTTGTGGTGCTGGGAATTGAACTCAGGACCTCAGAGACTGCAGAGCAGCACTCTATCAACTGAGCTAAATCCCAGCCCCATGTCAAATATAGTGCTGAAGAATGAACCCATGGGGCTGGAAGGCATTCAAAAGATGAGTGGAGAATTGTTGTATCCTCAAAGTGGAGTCAACCTTAATTATATTAATAGAGTAGAGCCCCAGGGTTTTCATTGAACTTGAGTAAAAAAGAACATTTACAGGGCTGGGCGCGGTGGTGCACGCCTGTAATCCCAGCGGCTCGGGAGGCGGAGACGGGAGGATTGCAAGTTCGAGACCAGAGGCAGTCTGCGTAATTTAGCGAGACCCTGTCTCAAAAAGTAAAAAAAAAAAAAATGGGCTGAGGTGCAGCTCAGTGGTCTAGCACTTGCAGAGCATGCAGGCACGAGGCCCTGGGTTCAACCCCCAGTACCGCAAAAAAAAAAAAAAAAAAAAAAAAAAAAAAAAAAAAAAAAAAAAAAAAAAAAAAAAACATTTACATGGCACAGTGTTGAGTAGTGTTTCAATCTCTTACAACATAAGGTAGCTATGAGTCAGATTCGATGTCATGGCACTTAACAAGAAGTGCATAAATAAATAAGTCAGGGAATAAATGGTCAAAACTTTTGTATGTGGCACTGAACGAAATGTGCTCACAGAATTCTCCCATATGCCTTCAAAAATGAGTCTATAGATTATCTGAAACCTGAGGTGAATAGGAGATTTTATTTTAAATAATTTCCCCTTAAGATTCTTAAATTTTGAATAAACTCAATGGTTTTACTCAAATAGGGACATTGAAGAAGTCATGGTTGCTGCTGAAACATTTAAATTATGTCCTAAAAATAATGGTATATGATAACAGTTGAAAGGCATGATGATAAATTTAGTGCCCTTATTAATGCTTGAGAACTGGCTTTGATTTTGGGAAGGCTGCCATCTTCAGTAAATATACTACACTAAAAAAAGAGGTATCATTGCTGATGTCAGGTGGATAGAGTGGCAGGTCAACACAAAAGAGGAAAACCCTTCACCAGATGGATTGACACAGTGCCTGCAACAATGGGCTTAAACATAAATAAGATCATTTGCCTGGCACAGAATCGGCAAGTGTTTTGATCTGCTGTACGTAGGGTCCATATGAGTCGGACTCGACTCGACGGCACCTAACAACAACAACAACAACAAAGAATGAGGTAGGTTTTCACTGACTTGGTTGCCTAAGACTCTATTTACTTTGGCTCCTTCATGATTCCATTTGGGGAAAATAGTCTTTAGAATACCTACTTTTCACTTTGCTGCTCTTTTTTTTTTTTAATTTTACAAATATGTTCCTTTCTTGTAACTTTAGAGTAAAATTTGCTCATTGTAGAAAATTTCAAAAAGTGTCAAAAAAGATAAAGCTACAAGAAAATATTTATGATCCTATCACTGAGAGTCTGCAACCATAGCACACTGGCATCTGATCCTGCCCGATTTTGGAAGCGAAGCAGGGTCAACATGGTTAAGTTATTGAAAGGGAGACCACCTGGGAATACTAGGTGTTGCATGCTTGGAAGAAGTACCTGGCAACCTACTCCTGAAACAATTAGTCCTTGAAAACCCTGTGAACATCAGAGAAATACTGACAATAGTGCTGGACATGGTATAGTGTCAGGGAGTGTTTCATTCTCTTGGACATTAGGATCACTATAAGTTGGACCTGACTGGCCAGCACCTAATAACAACATCACTCCAAACAAATACAAATGATATGTTGGCTTATTACATACTTCTGTCTCATTCATTTTTTATAAGACACAATGTGTCATGCAATGTGTGTGCGTATGTATGTGTATATATATATGTATATATTTTTTTACACAAATATACAAGAGAAATTCAAAAAATAATGGATCATTTCGCTGTCATTTTTATATAAACTTAAGTGCATAATCTTTGATAAAGATATGCAAAAGATGACTTAGCCTTTCCCATGAATATGTGTCGAATGTTTACATATACATATATTAGTGTGTTATGATTTCAACCTACACTGTGATAAGAATCTTTCATATTTTTAAGTTTTGTCTAAGTCTACTTCATATTCATTTTTCAAAAGTATTTATTGCATTTCTATTATGTATCAGTCACAGAACAATGTGTTCTATTTGAGTAAAATGCCTTCATGCTTTATTAAGGGTTTTAGAGTCTAAGGGTGGATTTAAGGAAGATTATGAATTCTCAGAAATTATTCATAGTTTCCATAGGTTTCTCATGGCATTTTTCTAGGAGAAAAATTTACAAGATTTAGCAGATCACTAAATAGTTTATATGCATCTGACCTTTAACAATTTAAGGATCATTGACTGGATGCAATGGTGCATACCCCTTATCCCAAGGATTTGGGAGTTAGAGTCAGGATTTCCAGTTCAAGGGCAGAGGCAGCCCATGTAATTTAAGATGGACCCTGTTGCAAAATAAATAAAATAAATAAAATATGGGCTGGAGGCTATAGGCTAATGGTAGCATACTTGCAAAGTATGTGGGTAGCCCTAGCTTTAGCCCATAAGTATCGGAAAAAAATTGTTTTACATACTGAGATCTATTTTTTGCCATTCTAAGCTCTTTTAGACAATGTTGAGAGGTGGTTTCCCTTTCTGTCATAAGGTGTAAATCATGCTTGTTTCAAGTTTCTATCTTCCTCTTCCTTCTTTAAAAACTGAGGTGTGTTCTATAACTGTCATGCTTGTAGTTATATTAGTATTAATTTTAAGAAAGCATTTACTGCTTTAAATAATGCATGCAAATTTTATCCTTTCTTTTAAATTTTCTTTGCCAAAAGTAAACATTAATTTAAAATTTGAAAAAAGTAAATGGCACATCGCATAAGACAACAAACTTTTAAAATGGAGTATGTCAGAACTTATAAATACACTTTAAAATATTGTATTTTCGTGTCCTCCCCATCTTCCTACCTTTTGCCTACTCCAGACTTTGCTAATGGGTTATGGTGCTCTTTTTCTGTTGAGTTTGGAAATAACCTTAATTATCATTCCAAAATTTGAAAAATCATTCAGAGTTGATATTTAAGCTACAACCTATTTCCCATTTGCAAATGAGTTCTAAATGTTTTGTCTATAGCAAAATATTCTGTAACTTCTAAAGAACTACTCTAGTATGATTTGATCAGTATTGCCTCACCATTATAGCAAAAATAATTGACTATACTATTAAAGACATAATACAGAAGTGGTATGTATGCTAAAGAATATTGGAGACAAAGACACAAGTTAGAATGTGCAAAAAGTCAAAATGAAAGCAGTTACTTTTAGACCTGTCATAGAACATTTCTCCTTTGGTCTGAGGAGGTGGGTTGAGCACTGAATTCTCACCTTCTCTACCTATTTTTGTCCTGTCCTTCAGGTTGCAAGTGAATCTTAGCTTAGCAGGCTGTCTTCCTACTAAGAAGGGCCTTCATTTTATGCTCATTTTGGCCAACTTTGCACATTTTTCTTCCTTCAAATATAAATAGAGCAGGGGCATCTTCATGAGTCCTTTGAGGAAAATCACTTATCTTGTGGACCTGTCTGGAGCTACTACTGCTTCAGCTCTAGGCACAGCAGCAGACAATTGATGAACTTTTGTTTATGTTTTTGTTTTTCCTAAATACTTCCTCATCTTCTGTTTCTCCCCAGCACATGGAAAGTTCAACCTGTGTTCCTGACCAGAAGCCAATTTGGGTTCTGAAATTATAGATTAGAAATTATGACCTTTTTTAAAGTGAAATTTGAGCACCTTGAATGTACTGTTTGTTCAAAATTCTGCATTCTCAAATAGCTCTCATTTCTAATTAAAATAAATAATTATTACAATATTATCTCTATTCTGAACATAACTATTATTATGACCATAAAATAAAAATGAAAGAATAGTAAACATTCAGTAATTTCACTCATTATACATTTTTTTAAAGTGCCTTCTTTTCTATATCCTTTATCCTAAGGATGACGCCAAGATTTCAGAATACAAGAGAAGGTTATTGTTCTCTTTTGAATATATCTTCTTTTGAGAACACATTTAGATGTTCTCTTTTTGTCAGGACAGGAGACTCTTCAAAAACATTAATGTTTATTTGTTTTACTTCATTACTAAGTTACAAGGGTGTTTGTTAACCTATGAATAATAAAAGAGAAAGACAATTATTCTTGAAAATAATTGCATAGAAAACTGCTGCAACGGATAAGATTTATAGCAATTGAACAGAGAGATCACCATTATAAATTTCATAGTTTACAAAAAAGGAATGCAGCTATATGTGGTCCCTCACCCTTGTAATCCCAATCACTCAGGAGGCAGAGGCAGGAGGATTGCAAGTTTTAGGTCATAGCCAGCCTGCATAATTTAGCAAGACTCTGTCTCCAGATAAAAAGTAAGAAGTGAGCTGGGGGTTCAGCTCATTGGTAGAGCACTTAGAATGTATGAGGTCTTGGGTTCAACCTCCAAATATTAAGACAAACAAACAAAAATGCAGAGCTCAGAGAGGTAAGAACACAGTTCCGAAGGTATACACATTGGAAGTGACTTACAAGTGCCAATCATACAAGTTAAATCTGTGCCAGGTGTGGTGGTGCATGCCTGTAATCCCAGTGGTTTGGGAGGGAGAGGCAAGAGGAGTGCAAATTTGAGACCAGAGGCTTCTGTGTAATTCAATGAGACCCTGTCTCAAAAAGTAAAAAGAATGGCAAGGAGGGCAGCAAAGCCCTGGGGCCAACCCCCAGTACTGAAAAAAATTAAATCATTGTTCCTAAATGCATCTATTTAAAGAAAGATTCTCGATACCTTGCCCCCTACAATGGTCATCTACACATAACAAACACTATTTGAGAAACAAGTCAGATCATTCCATTAACTACATTATCAAGAGCATTGGACCTTCACATTGGAAGCCTCCTGCAGCCATTTTCTGTTCTAGTGTCCTGCAAAGTGTATGCGGGCAAATCTCTTGACCAGCAGCGCTTCTGATTGTAAATATTCAGGGATTAAGGTTCATAACATTCCATGGCAAGATTTTTTCTTTTGTACTAAATTTTGAGTGTTGGAAAACCTCTTTATCATTCCCAATTATACCTGTTTAATATTCCTACATGACTCCTAGAGAACACTGGACTCCTGTGTATAAGGTGCTTTCCTCCAGTCCTCTTATTTTGATTTCTTCTGTATTCTTTGTCTCTGTCTACCCTTTCTGTTCTCTATAGTTTCTTTCCAAAGCTCCCTTCAGAAGGAGGATTTAAGACAATATTGTAATTATTTTTCAGTCCCAGGGAAATTGCTAATTTCAATCATAAATAGAGCTTTATTTCACACTAACTATATCTTGGAAAGCAAGATATAGTAGAGAGTTTGAGGAGGCAATGACAATCATTTCAGCACTCTGAGCTCATGCCACTTAGCCAGCAGCTAGAATTTACAGTCACTAACACATCTTTTAAATTTTCATTTCATTGCATAATCTCTCCTCTTTTAAATTCACAAGTAGAATATCTTCTCATACTGCCCCCTACCATTACTCCTCCCCCAACACTGCCCCAGATCATTACTCTTGTAGAGAATGAACAATAAAAATTCACGGTTGAAAATGTCCATATGCAGTGTATTATATGATGTGTGAGATCTCTGTGTCCAAATTTTGAGTAGTGTTAATGCTTGATCCGTGCTTCGTGTAACACAGAAAAAACATTACAGAACAATTAAAAAGCATCTACCATAAGGCTTACAATTATATGCTTCAAGGGACAGAGAAAATTACTTCTAAGAAAGACTGTTTTAGGATATTAATTAATCTCTATATAAAGGGTCTTACTTAAATTAAGCCTAAGCAACATCTATGGAACATTTTGTAAATGTCTTCTTGCTTATTAAATTTACTTTGATGTGGAAAAAAGGATACATGGCTAAAGGGAGGGAGTCTGGGTTCTTTATTAGCTTTCACTTATCTGAAATCTGAGCTTACTTAAAGTCACTTGTTGGAAATCAGTTCCTGTACCATTAAGATATGGATAAGATGAAAACATATTTTACAGTCATTTAATAAGATCAAATGGGATTTCATATGAAAACACATGCTACTAAATATTTCACATATGCTCTATTATTATAGTTTTGTTATTTTTTTCCCTGTGGGAAATTTATTTCTCAAGATATTGACAGTTCAGTTTAAACAATTATTGTTCAGTTTAAACAATTATTGTTCTTAGGCTCATTTAAGAAACATTTTGTAGTTCTTAACTAAGGCCTTCATATTTTCCAGTGTCTGAGATACATAAAATTACATTCCCTTCTTTCTCTTGTAAAACGTTAAACTGCCTTGAAATCCGGGGAGGCATGAGGGGGTATAAATCTATTAAATAGTCATGTTTTTATACCATATGCATATATAACATTATTATATTACTTATAAATACAGAAGAATATTTAGAACATTCTGGAGAAAACACAGCACATGTTTTATAGTACTCCCAGTACTGAAAAAAGAAAAGCTAAAATGCCACTCAGTGATTGCAATTTTTCATCACTATTATGATCTTTGCCTGCAGCCATAGCCCTGTGGTATCCCATCCCTTCAGATCTTGGAAGCTAACCAGAGTCTGGCCTTGTTAGTAATTGGATGGGAGACTGCCTGGGAACACTAAGTGCTGTAGGCTTGGGAGATGGACCTGGCAACCCACTCCCAAAAGACAATCCGCCATTGAAAACCTTATGAACAGCAGAGAAGCAGAGACAATAGTGTTTCGCCTGTTGTACACACGGTTACTATGAGTCAGATACAAACTTGAAGGCACCTAACAATAACAACAACAACAACAACAACAACATTATGATCTTTACATCACAATCATTACAATCTTTACATTACAACAATTACAATCAGACAATTGTCATGCATGAGGTCCATCACTGACCAAAATATCATTTCATGTACTAAGACTATGTTTGCATTTATTATTAATACCTTTCTATTCATTCAGTAAAGTTGTTATTTTATAGCAGGCATAGGAAATAGTTAGATAACAAGGTGTTAGGTGCTCAATCTACTAAGGGAAGTGGGTTAGCTTAAAATTAATTCTAATAAAACCTGGTTTGGGAGAAGGACCTGGCAATCCACTCCCAAGGCAATCCCGAAACAGTCAGCCATTGAAAACCCTCTGAGGGTTGCTATGAGTCGCATACTGACTCGACGGCACCTAACAACAACAAAACCTGGTTAAATGTGTCATAAGCACTTTTATCCACCACACTAGGAGGAATGGACCAGAGAGATATGGCTCCAAATCAGTAATTCTTATGATTATACTTAGAGAAAGGTGAGGGTGCAATAAACTTTGTTGATATTGCACCAATGTTTTCTAGATGCTCAGAAATATTTATAGAGAAGGAAGAATTGATGAAAGAGTCAGTAATTAAGTGATGAATTCTATCTTTACTATGAAAACAGCTTAACCAAAATGAGGGAAGTTTGTATCACTGGTAAGCTATCATAGGAAGTTGTTGAAATGAATGGCATGCATGGAGAGAGTCAAGGAAATTGGATGGGAAGGTAGATTAGAGTGAAACTATTAGGGGCACTGAGGTTGATATTGCTAAATTCCTGAGAAAAGTGAAATGATTTTATATATTGTGCTTTTCTCTTTTTTGTTGGGAAAAAGAGTCAGGTTCCTACTATCTTGTAAATAAGACAACCAACTCCCATCTCTAACTTGCCTTTCTGTTTCCAGAACTTGGTCGTGGACTTGGTTTATTTTTTCAGTCCATGAAGTCTGTGTCAGTATCAACTTGGCCCAGGATAGCACCTTCACACTTATCAACAGGCCCACTGGTTCTAGTTCTATTGTTTTATATTAGTAGTTATTAACTTAAATGCCATCTTTTTTCAAGTTTGGAAATATTTGAGTTTAGTTCAGTCATATTATTTTATTTTCTGCAGTAGTGGGGAAGGGGTATTAGAACACAGTCTTGCACATGGTAGGCAGTGCTCTACCACTGAGCTGTACCATAATCTCCCTTTTAATTATTTTTTTTTAATTTTTGAGACAGGGTTTTGATAACTTGCCATCCTTCCTCTTTTGTCAAACTGGAGGGCTTCTTGTCTCGGCTTCCCATATCACTAGGATTACATAGTTTTATCATGGTGGCTATATTATTTATGTTACTTCTGATTGATACATAATTGTACATATTCATGTTGTAATATGCAATTTTATACATGTATATAATGTGCAATGATACAATCAAGAGACATCTTCTTACATACCTCAGAATGGTTATTAATAAAAATTACCCAAAATAACAAACACTAGCAAGAAGGTAGAGAAGGGGCAATTGTTATACATGGTTGGTAGAGACGTAAATCAGTGTAGTCAGTATGGAAAACAGTATAGTTCTTCCAAAAGCTAAAAATAGAACTAACATAATTCAGCAATCTCAGTTCTGCATACGTATTCAAAGGAAAGGATATCACCATGTTAAAGAGACATCTGCACATTCATGTTTATTGCAACTCTTGTTAAGAGAGCCAGGATGTGATATTGACCCAGCTATTCATCACTGCTTGCAGCCATAACACTGTGGTGTCTGATCTGTTGCCATCTCAGAAGCTAAGTAAGGTCTGACTGGTTAGTACTTGGATGGGAGACCAGGTGCTGTAGGCTTGGGAGTAGGACCCAGCAACCAACTCCCAAAAAACAATCAGCCATTGAAAACACTATGAATAGCAGAGAGGCACTGACAATAGTGTTTTATCTGTTGTGCATAGGATCCCTATGAGTTGGACACTGACTCAAAGGCACCTAGCAACAACAACAATTCATCAATAAATGAATGTGTTAAGAAAATGCATATGTAAAAATAAGGTATACTATTTGTAACAAGAAGAATGAAATCCTGTCATTTGCAGCAACATGAGTAAATCTGGCAGACATATATGTTACATGAAAAAACTACGCACAGAAAGACAAACACTATATATTCTCACTCACATGTAGAAGCTAAATACTTGATCTCATACCAGCAAAGAGTCCAATAGTGATTATTAAGGTTTGGGATTTGGAAAAAGTGTGAAGAAGTGAAGAATTGAGGAAGTTTACAGCTAGAGTTGGATGTGGCAGCACAGGCCTGTGCTCCCAGCACACAGGAGGGTGAAACAATAAAATTGTGAGTTCCAGGCCAGCCTCAGCAAGACCCTGTATCAAAACAAATATGTATAAAAGCAAACAAACCACCAAAAGGCTAGTTACATAGGAGGATTAAATTTTAGTGTCCTACAGTGCAGTATGGTCATTACGTTGCTGTTGTTAGGTGCCTTGGAGTCAGGTCAGATGCATAGTGACCTTATGTACAGCAGAACAAAATACTACCCAACACTATGCCATGCACATGATCTTTATATATGATCTCATTGTTGCAGTCACCATCCTTTTTCTCATTTGGACTTGTGTCAGATCAGCAAAGGGGGTTCCAAAGCATGTGATTCTATTTCCATCATTAAGTTCGACTCCACTTTGAAGAGGTAACTGTTCTACAGTTGTCTCTTGAGTGACTTCCAGCCTGGAGGGCTCATTTTCAGCACCATATTTGACAGTGCTTCTCTGCTGTTCATAAGGTTTTCAATGGTTAATTGTTTCAGGAGTGGGCTACCAGGTCCTTCTCCCTAGTCTGTCTTAGTCTGGAAGCTAAGCTGAAGCCTGCCCACCATGGGTGTCCTGCTAGGTATCTGAAATACTAGTAGCATAGCTTTCAGCATCACTGAAACATGCAAGTCCCGGCAGCATGACAAGCTGACAGATATGTGGGGGATGGTCATTATAGTTAACAATAACTCATTCTATATTTCAAAATACCTAGAAGAGAGGATTTTGAATGTTCCCAAGACAAAGAATTGATAAATTGTTACGGTGATGAATACACTAACTTAAACATCTTTTGACTTTAAGGTGAGCATGAGACAAAAGTAGAGGTGAAAAGAGAAAATTTTATAGAATTGTACCCAGAAATCAGACTAAAAATACATTATAACCTAATATTTTCATTTTTCTGTCTAATAAGATATTTAATGAGAATGGAAACTAGATTGCTACTTAATGGAGTATAAAACTTTTCTCATTTAAAACTAAATACTTGACTGTGATAGAGAAGTAAATTTAAATATTCTGGGTAGTCAAGAAAAATTGAGAGCATTTGAATTGGTCTTACTTTTATAGGTATTTCCTAAGCTTGTGTTTTACTCACAACTGGGCTTACCATCTTCATCATCTTGCATAAAGGCAACATTTTGGAGTATTTAATAGCAGCGATTCTGGATACAGGCTCTCTGTGTTTAATACTATGTCAATTAAAGTATGAATTTGAAAAGACAAGCACACTTTTGTTTTCTCATCTGTAAAATGACAGTAATGGTAGCTTTCACATTGTACTTTTGCTCTAAGACTGCAATAAATTGATACAAGCACGTTAACAACTAATAATGGTGTCTAGCACATATTCAAGACAGTAAGAATTAGCTCTCATCCCTCAAAAAAGTGTCAATTTTATTTCCTTTCTGTCATAATGCTACTAACAAAGTGTTTTGAGTTCAACAGCAGCTTTAGGTAATCCATGCTCTTCTGACTCTTGAGTGAGTTGCATATTCTCTGTGCCACATTTTCCCTACTACTAAATGTAAATCATAACTAAAATGCAGAAATTGTGTATGAAAAGGCACAGTAGGCAAATCAGAAAAATGAGAGTTGCCCTATCACCTCTTCCAGGATTTTTATTGTTTTTTGTCATTTTGTTTTGTTTAATATACATAGAGAAGAATAAAAGTACTTGTTTTCAATTTTTCATTTTGCTGTAAGAGTGAGAGTTACTGGTGTCAAAAAAAAAAAAAAAGTAATCTGTAGAATACCATACTGGGCATAGCATCAGACAGCTCTTACTGCCTCACAAGAAACATGAAAAATTAGTTTCTCTCTAGCATCCATATACTAAGGTGCCAAGGTATTTGCAATGTTGGCTGTCAATCCATTGTACTGCTTAATTCTAATAAACTTTATCAAGTATTATAGTTCAGCCTTACTATTTTAGGAAAATGGTAATTATGATTTTCTAAAGCAGTGTTAGTATTTTCATGGACAGTTTCAAGCAAATTGTATCATCATTGCTTATTTAGAATTTTCAGATCCTAGTTTCTCTGATTAGATAAAAATATTAAAACACAAACTCTAAATGTCAAAATATGAAAATGATAATCTATTGATCAGATTCGAATTTACCAGTTGGGTCAAACAGATGTTTTTCAAGCAAATTCAATATTTCAGACCCTATGTTAGATGTGCCTGCAGCCATAGCCCTGTGGCATCTGATCCCATCAGATCTCGGAAGCTAAGCTGGGTCAGGCCTGATTAGTACCTGCATGGGAGACAGCCTGGGAAAACCAGAAGCTGTAGGCTTGGGAGAAGGACCTGGCAAGCCCCTCCCAAAAATCAATCTGCCATTGAAAACCCTATGAACAGCAGAGAAGCACTGACAATAGTGTTTCCCCTGTTGTACAGAGGGTCGCTATTTGTCAGATACTGACTCGACAGCACCTAACAACAACATGTTAGATGCAGTTCATATATAAGGAAATGATTGAGCAATAACCCTTTTCTGAGAGTATACAGTCCATTGTAAATAAGTAGAGAAATTGAGTAGGGTCCTGCTTTCAACAACTCCATCATTTTCACTCCAGGTTTTCATAATCCAAGCTCTCAAACATCCTATATTCCTAACAGAAAGAAAATTCTTTATCTATACACACACATATGGAATACAATACATGCCTGTATATTCAAATCAGTTCTATTGAAGTATAGTTTATATTTATCAATATACAACATTTTAGTTGGACAATTTATGGATTTCTGTCACATAGGTACAGTGTGTTATTGTCATCTAAAACATGCCACATAACACTGTCATCATTTAAAAGAAATTACCTGAATCAACTTGCAGTCACTCCCTTCTTTCCTCTCTAGACCCTTTCTATCACTGTTTTGTATTTACTAGAATGTCATAGAAAAAGAAATACTTAGTGCAATGCATCTGAGTTCATCCTTGACATCTTTGTTGTGTTAATTGCTTGTTCCTTTTTTTCTGATACTGGGGGAGTTGAACCCAGGGATTCATGTATACTTTGCAAGCACATTACCACTGAGCTACACTCCCAGCCCCCTTTTTATTTTTTATGTTGAGATAGGGTCTCACTGTTTTACTCAGGCTGTCTCTGGCCTTGAACAAACTGTTCTCCTGCTTCTCCCTGCTGAGTTGCTAGATTAACTGTATGTACCACTGTGCCCAGGCACTTTTGTTCCTTTTTAATGCTTATTTTATTTTCAAAAGGTGAAGAAACTGCAATTTGTTTATCTGTTCACAAGGTAATTCCTCCTTTTGTAGCTTCCAGTTTGGGATTAATATGGGTTATACTACTATGAACACTCACTTGTAGTAATCTGTATGGAGATAAATTTTCATTTTTCTGCACAGAATTGGAGATTGTCATGTTGAGCAAAATAAGCCAAACTCAGAAAGATAAGCATTGTGTGTTTTTTCTCATATTTAGTATATAAGGAAAAAAAAGATATCCTGAAAGTAGAAGAGGGACTGTTAGAGAAAGGGTAGGGGACATGGAGAGGTGTGACTTAGAGAAATGAGTGGTGAATATGATCAAAATACGTTATATGCATTCATGAAAATATTATCATGAACCCCACTATTTTTGATATAGTATAATAGTTAGGTCACATATTTAATTTTTAATAACCTGACATGTTTTTCTTAATTAGTGGTATTACTGCATTCCCACCATCAATGAATAAGAGATCCAAATATTCTGCTTTCTTGCTGATTAACTTGGCTTGGTCAGTCCTTTGAATGTTAGCCTTTCTTATGAATGTATGGCAATGAGCGTATTACTATAATTTGCATTTTGCTAAGATTAATTATGGTAAACACTTTTATATCCTTAGTTTATATTTGTATGTCTTCTTTATTGATCTGCTCAAATGTTTTGTTTCTTTTAAAATATAGCATTTTTATATAAATTTGTTCTCTACTAATTGAGCTGTGATGGTTCTTCCTATATTCTAGATACAAATTTGCTGTCAAATATGTATTTTCCAAATTCTTTCTCTCAGTATGTGACTTGGCTTTATACTTTCTTAAATGTGATTTTCAATTAGAAATATTACATTTGTTTTATGACATCAAAGTTATAAATATTTCTTTAATAATAATAATAATAATAATTTCTTTATAGTTTTCTTTATATCTGAGAAATTTTTGCCTAATACAAGGTCAAAATAATTTGCTCCTGTGTTTTCTCTTAACTGTTTTATAGTTTTTAGATCTATGATCCACTTGAATTTAAGAATTATATTAAATGTGAGTATGTGGTTTGAGGTTATTTTTCTTTATTGATATCCAATTGTTGCAAGTTTATCATCATTTATTTGTAATAGAGTAATAACTAAGCTGAGAATCAACTAATGAATGGGTATAGAAATATACTCCAAATTCTGCTCAAGTTTTTTTACAGCCCTTAGTTCCTCTATTCTTACATAAGAAGATGAGGTAATACTCCTTTGTTTATAGCTGTGCAGTGAATCTTTATTCATTCAGTTCAGTACATTTAAATATTCTAAATGTGAAATATAAACATCTCTGAAATAAGTTCTGTGTTTGCCACCAACAAGAGTGATTTGTGGTGAATTGTTCAATTTCTGAATCTTACCTTCAAAATTGAATTGGTGCACATCATAGTTTTGTGCAATGCCTACTAGAGAATAAAATGTCCAGTAACTGTTAGCTTCTGATACTGACTTCTTTTTCTTCCTTCATCTTCTTCATTAGTTACTTGTTCTAGTCAGAGGAAACATACTTTCCCAATCCTGTGACCAGCAGAAAAGCACTGACATAGTGCCAGGCATGACACAGTGTCAGAGAGGTTTTCATCCTGTTGTACATAGGGTTGCTATCAGTAGGACCCTACTTGATCGCACATAACAACAACAGCATATCATTGCTCTCTGAGATATCATCTCATTTCGTGTTCAGATGTGGTTTTCTGAATGTCAACCTCCTTTCTCTATAGGAATATAAACTGTAATTTTGGATGGAGTTAATCTAATATTGACTTATGCTAATTTATTTTAGCAATAAAGCATCTATCAAGGACCATGGTCTTTTTATTATGTATCTCATACATGTCTCACAGACAAAAAATATGACAGGGTTTCTGGTTTTTGAAATTCCACAAATAATAGCTAATATTATTTTAACTGTCTACTACAGGCAGGCAATGTGCTACTAACACACACATGATCACTTTTTTATTGGAAATTTTAATGTAAAACTTTTGTGATTCATTCTGACATGTACTTTATTGTGACATTTCGATATATGCATTCTATTGTACATTGTACAGATAAGTTCCCCCTTACCCTCTTGTGCACTTCTTCCCCCTGTCACACCCCCATCAAACACCTCTCTTCCATTTGCTTTTCATTTTGTGGTGATGTTTTTCTGTATATCCTTGGATTCCAATTATGTTTAAGATCAAAACTTTTTCTGTAGTGAACTATCTTTTTACATTGTCAGTACTATTACATGAATTTTCTAGCCCATCTGTATTATTACCATTTTTGGTATTATTGGTGTTATTATAATTATTTCCAGGACTATTAATGTTGGGCTCTTCACCCTAAGGTCACCGCTCCCCCATTTCTCACTCCTCCTTGTTCCTCTTCTTCCCCCTCTCCTCTCCCAGGATTTCCTCCTTTTGCTAGATCCCACCCTCATTCTTTTGCACTCCCCAAATGATCCATTCTCTGCTAAGTTGACTTTAGCTTTTTTTAAAAATTATGTTCTGACCTCCGCATAGGATTTTTTCCTTCTTTTAATTTTGATTCAGCTCCCACATATAAATGAGAACAACACATGATCACTTTTAATCCATACATTACCCTTTATGGCAGGGGTTTCCAAACCTGTTTAGACATTAGGATCACCTAGAATTCTCTCAAAAATGAGGCTGGGGCAACATTTCGGATGAACTAAATAAAAATGTCTGAGGATGGGAAAAAAGTATAAATATTTTTTGAAGATTCCCAGTTAATTTTAATGTACAAAACAGTTTAGGAATCATTACTGTAAGGTCAATCATAATATTATGAACCCCAATTTCAGATGGGGCATCTAAGGCTCTGAGAGATTAAGTTACTCCGATTCTAGGACCCTATGCTCTTTTTTTTTTTTTTTTTTGCAGTACTGGGGGTTGAACCCAGGACTTTGAGCTTGCATGCTTTGCAAATGCTGTATCACTCAGCTGCACCCCTAACCCATTTTGAGACAGGGTATCACTAAATGATGCAGACTGCCTCTAGTCTCAAACTTGAGATCCTCCTGCCTCTGCTTCCTGAGTCGCTGGGATTACAGAGCTGCACTACTGTGCCTGGCTGAACCCTATGTTCTTAAACATTGTACTATATAAATTGAAAATAAATTAAAAATTATAAAACTATACATATGATTATACATACATAAATCTGCATGTATATAACATACTTTAAATTCTGCATATATATGTCATATATATGTATATATAAATATATGTTTATATAGACACTATATTTCATTATATATATATATATATATATATATCATGCATACATGGGATTACGGTTTAGCTCAGTGGATAGACTGACACTCTGTGTTCTGTGAGGCCCTGACTTTGATCCCCAGCATCACAAATTCAGAAGGGTGCGGCAATCCATTCCTGAAGCAAATTTGAAATAGTGATGCAAACTCTGTGAGGGTTGCTATGAATCAGATCTGACTCAATCCCACTTAACAACAAGAAGCATGCAAACAGTAATATCAGAGAATTGATACAGAGTTGAGAGAAAGACAATTAGAAAAGCCAATATCACTTAGCGATGACTAGGATTGTGGTGTTATGCTTGGAACATTTATATAACATTTTGAAGGAAAGTTGAGGTTTGAACTCAGTTTGAAAAGAGAAGTTTTCCAAATGCAAAAATTCAGGAAGCCTCTTTGGGGGAAGATGGTGCAGCCTGGTCAACCCACTCAGGCCACTAGAGAATGTAAGGAGTTTCAACTCCGCAAACAGTGAAAGGAGCTTGTCTTCACTTGGCAAATACTGAGACCTAAAGTCAGAGCTGAAGGATGTGCCTAAGTCAGATATTGCAGTGTCTTTTATTCCAGGGTAAAGACTTTAAACTTTACTACTTATTAACACTTTGCTGAATTTAATTGAAGATTAATGTGGATAGACTCAACTTTAATACATATTATATGTTCACATCTACAATTATATATGGTTTTAATTTTAAGTATGCTGTGGGAGAAGGCAGGCAGTGAGTGCCAATTCTCTTTAAATCTGTATAGGGATATCCTGAATTATTTGCAGCCTGGAAACCACGTTTCAGCATTATTTGCCAGATGTCACTGGCAAGTAGTTCATATCCCTGCATAGACTCCTATTTTCCACTTCTAGAGATTAGAAATATAATGAGATGTCAGAATGCATCCTTCCTGCATTTCCTACCACTTCTCCCTGTTGTTTACATAATGGGAAAGCTGAAATGAAGCAGATGATCTTACTCATTCTGGAACTCAGAAACCTATAATAAGATTCACTGAGAATTTTCCAACATGATTTCACGTTTATTTATAACCACATTAAAAAGTTACAATTTCCCCAAAATATTTTTCAACATTCACACATTCTTTGTGTTAGTTCCGACTCTCTCTCTCCTGAAGCATGACAGGGTTCCCTGACCTCAGTCTTCTCTTCCAAGCTGTCTTCCACACCCAGGGGATAAGACTGTCTGTTAAAATTTAAAATGTGCTCCTTTTTCCAATCTTTATTCCACCATTATATGTCCAGTTATTACAGAAATGCTTTCAATCTTAGTACAGCTTCAAAGATTCTCCCAATAAATTCTTAGTCTTATCAACATCCAACCCTAGGTGATGAAGTTCTTGTATTCCCTGTAGTTTTCTATTTGTTATTTCTGTTTCCCTTCCATGTTTATTTTATTTTCCTGCTGGGGATTAAACTCAGGGTTTGACACATGCAAAACATACCTTATGTCACTTAGCTATAACCTAGCACCTACTTTCATTATTGAAAGTTATATTTTCTGATTATAAAAATGTTATGTGACAATTTTTCTCTTCACTATAAATATATTATCACACTATCATATTGCCTTCCGGCCTCCACAGTTTCTTATGAGAAGTCAGCTATTAGTCTGGCTGAAGTGGTCTGATATATAATATATATGGCTAAGTTGTTTCCTCTTCCTGCTTGCAAAATATTTGTTTAATGTTTGTTTTTCAATAGGTTAACTGTGGTCTGTCTATATCTATGTATCTTTGTTTCTATCTTACATAAAGATTCTTGAGATTGTTGGATATTTGAGGTTTTTGTATGTTATTATCCTTTGGGTTTTATTTCCTCAAATAAGAGGTTCTTTTTGTCTTCTTCTTTTGATATTTCTCTCATGTATATTTTGGTGTGCTTGGTGATTCTCCACAAGTCCTTGAGGCTCTGCTCATGTGTAATCTCTTTTAATCTATTGTCAATTTTGCCAATTGTTCCTTCCTCCAAGTAAAATAGTAATTGGAAGTTTCTCCCCTCTTGTTTGTAGTAAATTCAACTATAACATTTCCATGTTTTTCTTTTAAATAATGTCAACTTCTTTTTTTCTATTTTGTATTTGTTAAGATTTTATACTTAGATCTATATTTAATCGTGTAAACTTTACCTATTTTAGTTCCTATAATATATTTATGTGAATTCCTTAGGATACTTTGTTAGGTCCAATATGTAATCTACTTCAAAGGTAATTTCAATTGCCTATTTTTCTTTTTTTTCCTTAACTTGTGTCTGACCTATATATTTTTATTTCTTTATGTGTTTCACAATACTTTTGTTGAAAATTAACCATGGATAATAAATTATGGCAAATCTCAGGTATGATTTCCTCCTTCTCTTGACACTTCTTATTGTTATTTTTTGATTGTTCATCTATTCCTTGTTGAGTGACCTTGCTAACTAAATCTGTGAGGTCTATTTCTCCCCCTCATTATGCTGCCTCAAGTTATTTCTGGTTCCATTATTTTCTCTGTTGTTTTCATCTCTTTGCTTATCCAAGAGGCACTCCTTGATCAGTAAAAATAACTTGTTGATTAGACAATTTCCTTTCACCCTTCTGGCCAGTTAGATTTCTAACTTCTGGTTGGACTGGTGATTGAATTTGGCACTTTTTGTAGTTGAAGGAATTTACATTTTTGTTTCAGGTTCATCCAGCAACTAGTTCCCCAGCAATTTCTTCTCCACTGTCTCTTGAATAGGTATAAATTTTGGCAAGCATAATATTGCAGGCCAGCAGGAATTAGTGTGCTTTTATTTGTAATCTGCTTCCTAGCAGATGGCTCTGGATCAGAGTCACTTTTAAGTTAACCATTTTTGGGTCACAATTTGTCCTCAATCCTGCTGTATCATTAAAATATCTGTCCGTTGCTAATGACTGTTTGTGCAGTTTAGGGGACACGTTTAATCTGTCTCATATCTCGTTCTACTCCTGAATGTGTGTTGTAACCTAGCACATATATGTAGCATCCTAATGCACAGAATTGAGTGTCATCTCAGTAGAGCTTTTCCAGAATGTCACATTCCCTGGTTTTCTCTGTGAAATATATATATATATCTGTATGTATATATACACACATATATATACATGTATATGGATATATA
>VMDO01023736.1:0-31118 GCA_007922755.1 Pedetes capensis
CTTTTTAAAGAGGTTTTCATACTGTGTTTACAGGAAATAATCCATTCATCTCATTAAATAAGTGGAATAGCTCAAGTAGAAAAAGAGATAAATCTCCCAACTATTTACAGATTGTGCATTTTTGAGCACAAGTAACTACTTCATGTTACTGAGCTAGTGATTCCAGCCAACAGGAATTAACCATTTGGTAAAATGCCACGTGTTATCACTCACTGTGCAAACAATCTTGTCACTGACAATAAGATGCCTACCAGTGTACAATGAAAATGCTTATTCTTAACCATTTGGTAAAATGCCACGTGTTATCACTCACTGTGCAAACAATCTTGTCACTGACAATAACATGCCTACCAGTGTACAATGAAAATGCTTATTCTTAAAAGACTGATTATGTGCACATACACACATAAGTAGACATTGTTGTTAGGTGCCGTTGAGTCAGGTACAACTCATACTGACCCTATGAACAACAGAACAAAACACTCCCCAACACTGTGCCCTGCCTGGCACTATGTCAGTGTTTCTCTGCTATTCATTGTTGTTGTTGTTGCTGTTAAGTGCCGTTGAGTCGGTATCCAACTCATAGCGACCCTCTGTACAACAGGGGAAACACTACTGTTAGTGCTTCTCTGCTGTTCCTAGGGTTTTCAATGGTAGATTGATTTTTGGGAGGGGGTTGCCAGGTCCTTCTCCCAAGCCTATAGCTTCTGGTGTTCCCAGACGGTCTCCCATCCAGGTACTAACCAGGCCCCACCCTGCTTAGCTTCCGAGATCTGATGGGATCGGATGCCACAGGGCTATGGCTGCAGGCCTGCTGTTCATAGGGTTTTCAAATGCTGATTGTTTCAGGATTGTTTTGGTAGTGGGCTGCCAGGTCCTTCTCCCATTTTCGAAGTGCTGGGGATGGAACCCATGGCCTCAGTGAGTGCAGAGCGGCGCTCCACCAAGTGAGCGAAACCCCAGCCCAATAGGTTATATATACACATATGCAAATACTGATGCCTAAGAATAAACGGCCGAGTGATATTAACAAAAGGGAATGGTGGCCATAATAGTCCCCCAAACTCTTTTCTTTTTCTATTTTTGATTCAATAACAGCTTCTATTTCCATCTGGAGATGGTCCATGGTCATATCACTCTGATAACTCTGAAAGATTCCATAGTATGTAAAAGAGATAGGAGCATTTTAAGCTATAGCTGCACAGAAATAATTCTGAACTAAAATAATTATCTCTTGAAAAGTTTTAACTCTATAATGTGCCATAACATGTTGCATGATTAATATCACCACATCATTTAGAAAACACATACGTTTAGGTAATTGGGAGACACAGTTTTAGAAGAAGTAGTTTGTTATTGCAAGTAATGACAAGTAACATTGTTAATAACAATGAAAGTGATGATGTTGTTGTTGTTGTTGTTGTTGTTGTTAGGTGCTGTCGAGTCGGTATCCGACTCATAGCGACCCTATGTACAACAGTGGAAACACGATTGTCAGTGCTTCTCTGCTGCTCATAGGGCTTTCAATGACAGATTGATTTTTGGGAGTGGGTTGCTGGGTCGTCTCCCAAGGCTACAGCACCTGGTGTTCCCAGGCGGTCTCCCATTCCAAGTACTAACCAGGCCCAACCCTGCTTAGCTTCCCAGATGTGACAGGATCAGATGCCACAGGGCTACGGCTGCAGGCCATGAAAGTAATACAAATATAAAATTAGGTGGTAAGTAGATTTTTAAGGGAATTTAAGAGTCTACTTTGAGATGACCCTTTTTAAGTAGGCTTTAATATTTTGCTTTGTATTCCAATAGAAAAAATTGAAACTAAGACCTAAGCATGCTAAATAATCACATCAAGATGTAAATAATAATTGTTGTTGTTGTATTCTATAGTACAGATTCTATGAATGTATTATGAGTTGTAAAGAGATAAAGTTGACTTAATAAGAATATTATATAATTCTCAAGTTAAATAAGAATATGTACAATTCTCAGGAGCAATGGTATTTTTCTTTCTAAATCATCAACAATTTCAAGAACTAGACTGTGTTCATTCTAATGGCATGATCATAAAGGTTTTAAAAGTATTTTTATCTTCAAATAGCTATTTTTGTAGGAAATTGATTCATTTAAAGAAAATATCTATTGCTCTTTAACATACTTCAGTAAGCAATATAATTCGTGAAAATGAAAATTCATCACATAAATTGAGTTTTGAGCTGTAATTAAATATAAAATAAATGTCTAAAATGTAATACAATCTAGAAAACAGACGTGGCGGCAAACTTCCTTCCAAATGCCATAGAAATAATGTTTGGTCTGATTGAGAGATTGAATCTGAAAACCTGGGTTAGCTGCCTGGTAGGAATGGATCTTTCCACTAAGGAGAAAACTGTTTGCTTTCCTTCAATTGTTCACCAGTCTGTGCGTTTCTAGCATTTACTCTAAACCTCTAAAAACAAGTTATGCTATTACCAGTGTTCTAGTGCCTTCGGTGGTCCAGATGCATTATGTAAATATTTAGTTGTAATCATTCTATCAAAATGCTGAAGACAGCAATCACTGAGTTTTAGGACCCTGATATTTAGAATCTGTGTTTGATTTTGAAATGAAGCTCCCGATAAAGACTATGTTGGGGACCTGAGGCCCGTGGTGCAATTCTTCACCAAGCTGCAGAAGAGATGAGACGGAGCGCTATTCCTTTGTGCCAATGTGGCAGAACTATCGGTGTGCGATGAGTAATTACTATGACTAACACTGCACAAAACAGCAGAGACACCGGAGCAACACGATGAATAAACTCACACTCTTAAGTCCTTCTTCAGCCCGGGGAAGAATGACCACACTTCAGATGTTTACCTCATATTAGAAACTTCGTGGATACCAAGGTAACTAAGCTAATACAGTTAAGGTCTTGGGACCTAGAGAAAAATGTAGAACTGTATTTTAAATGAATCATAAGTCTTCAGTAATTAAAAAATTTAAACAAAGGAAAAAGATTGCTTTTAAAATATACTAATTTCTTATGATTCTTTAACATTTGCCTTTCTATACAATGTTTGGGCTAAAAATTTAATAAGTAGCCTAATTTAAATATTTTTCCTTATATAAATGCTCAGCAAATCTTGACAGGTTAGTAAAAACTACACTAAAGTGCTACTGTAAATTAAGTCAGCAGATATTTACAGACAACTGCTCAATGTGAGGCATTCGGTAGCTACATATAAACATAAACTGCTATAGCATATAGGAGGAAAGTTGGTCAGTTTACAGCTCAAACAAAAAAATTAAGTATGTGAAAGAACAGAAATAAACGATTACTTACACCCATTTCAAAGATTAGTTAATCAGATGACTGTTAGGTTCCAATATATTAAATTAATTACTAAAGTATAATGAATGGGAAGGCGCCCTCAGCCGTAGACCTGTGGCATCGGATCCCCTCAGATCTCAGAAGCTAAGCAGGGTCAGGTCTGGTTACTACTTGGATGGGAGACCACCTGGGAACACCAAGTGCTGTAGGCTTGGGAGAAGGACCCAGCAACCCACTCCCAAAAATCAATCAGCCATCGAAAACCCTATGAACAGCAGAGAAGCACTGACAATCGTGTTTCTACTGTTGTATGTAGCGTTGCTATGAGTCGGATACCAACTTGACGGCACCTAACAACAACAACAGCAATGAATGGGAAAACATTCTGAAGAGTATTAAGAACTCATCATAACAGTAATAAGACAATAATACTGCCTTCTAAGATATATGTCGGGGCTGGGATTTGGCTCAGTGGGTAGAGTGCTGCGCTGCAGGCTTTGAGGCCCAAGTTCAATTCCCAGCATCGCAAAAATGGGAGAAGGGCCTAGCAATCTACTCCCAAGGCAATCCTGAGGCACTCAGCCATTGAAAACCCTATGAGGGGTCGCTATGAGTCTGATACCGACTCGACGGCACCCAACAACAACAAGATATATGTCAATGGACAGACGTTTAAAAGCCTGGTCAACAACTTAGTCTACTGACTTTATGCTTACTCAATCGTTCAATTGGTTCAATCATTTAATAAATATTCAACTGAACGTCTACTTATTCCATACGTTTTCTAGATATCCAGCCTACAGCAATGAATGAAACAGGCAAAACTTAAAACCCTTGTGATACTAAAAAGGTATAGAGGGGGATGGGATTGCATGAAATAAGAAATACACTCAATGACGAAAATGTCAGAAGGTGGTGAGTGTGTGAGGGTCAAATAGACTCATGTCAGGCGGTGGGCGAGGGCATGGCCAGGAACTTTCAGCTGTGAGTTGTGTGGTCAGGGCAGGGATCACACAGATGGCATCTTAGGCAGGACTGGAGGTTTAACAGGACAGGCGATTCCAGGCAGGGAGAACAGACAGTGCCGGAAAGAGCTCTGAAGGGGGAGCAGGCGTGTGCTCAGCAGGCCCAGGCGAGGCTCGGAGTGTCTCCCAACCACTATGACAGCCTCCCTCAAAATTCATGATCTCCAACCGCCAGGGCTGCAGCCATAGCACCCTGGCATCTGGAAGCTAAGCAGGGTCGGGCCTGGTTAGTCCTTGGATGGGAGACCACCTGGGAACACCAGGTGCTGTGGGCTTGGGACAAGGACCTGGCAACCCACTCCTAAAGAACAATCAGCCATTGAAAACATTATGAACAGCAGAGAAGCACTGACATAGTGCCAGGCACAGTGTCCGGGAGTGTTTTGTGTATTGTACATAGAGTCACTAGGAGTTGGACCAGACTCAATGGCGCCTAACACCACCAACCACCACCATCACCACACCAGCTGGATCTGGATAATGTCAAGCTACTCTATTTTTTCCTATTCCATTCGCTGTCCCCATCTATTTTATGATTTCCTATCTTCTCTCTCTTGATTCCTATTATCGCTGAGAAAGAAAACCAGAAAGGCAAAGCAACCAAAAGAGACTGTGCAAGCCCTGGGCCTCACCTTTGTGCATCTCCTCCCTCCCTCCTGCTGTGGAGGGCCCACCCCTCACTCCTCTCAAGGACCAACTCCTCCCTAGGTCTCCCTCCACTCACTCCCTTGTGTTCATTTCTCTTCCTCTTTCTGGTAAAACTCAAAAGAGCCCTCAGTGTTTTATCTCCAGGTCCCCTCCTGCTGGGCTGTCATCACCATTTCCACCTCGCCACATCAGCAAAACTCTCCCTGAGGGAATCGTATCTTCATGTTATTAGACCCGGTGGTGAGTTCCAGGGCTTTGTTTTAGTTAGCTGGCCCTTGGTATTACCAGCGTTTCTCTCTCCGCCATTGGTGTTCTTCACACAGCTGCTAAGGTAAAACGCCCTCCTGTTTCTGCCCCATCTCCCGAGCACCCTCCCCCTGGACTCCTTGGCTGCTCTCCAGTCCTTGGACCTCTGACTCCCTTGGTGATCTCACCTGATTGCTGGGTTCATGGCTCTACATACCAACTGTCTGCTTTTTCCTTAGATACCTGTCAAGACCCTCAGAGGGCTTCCAACGGATGATTGTTTCAGGATTGCTGTGGGAATGGATTGCCAAATCCTTCTCCCATTTTTTTTTTCGGTGCTGGGGATCAAACTGGGGTCATCAGAGAGTGGGGAGCAGGGCTCTACCAACTGAGCTAAACCCCAGGCCATCTATCTGTAATGACTCCCAGATATACATCCCCAGTCTTACCTTCCCCTCTGCCTTGTTCATCAATTTGCCTAATCAATATCCTACTTGGCTCTACTAAACATCTTGGACTAACAGGTCTGAAAGTGAACTCTTGTTCTTCTTGTCAAAAATTTTCTCTGCCCACCATCTTCCCCAGATCAGTTAAATAACAACCACATCCTTCCAGTTTTTTCTGATGAGAAAGCATGGGATCTCCTTTCCCCTATCGTTGTTGTTGTTAGGTGCCGTGGAGTCAGTATCCGACTTGTAGCGACCCTCATAGGGTTTTCAATGGCTGACTGTTTCAGGATTGCCTTGAGAGTGGATTGCCAGGCCCTTCTCCCATTTTTGTGGTGCTACGAATCAAACTCGGGACCTCAGAGACTGCAGCGCAGCGCTCTACCAACTGAGCTAAATCCCAGCCCCCCTTTCCCCTATAGCTAATATTAAATCCTTCAGAATATCCATTGGTCTGATCTTCAAAATGCACATATAATCTGAAAAGGTCTTGTCATAATTTCCATCAACCACTCCCAAGCTGCCCATCTGGATTACAGAAATAGATATCCTCCTGCATCTTCTGTCTACTTCCACCGATGGGCATCCCACGGGGTATTCCCCAAACATCACATTCTCCATGAAATCTATACTGATCACACAGTCTAAAGTTACATACGTACTCACGGCTGGTGCTCCCCATTCCCCTTATCCTGTTCCCTTTGCTTTTCCATAAGGCTGTTACATACGTACTCACGGCTGGTGCTCCCCATTCCCCTTATCCTGTTCCCTTTGCTTTTCCATAAGGCTGTTACATACGTACTCACGGCCGGTGCTCCCCATTCCCCTTATCCTGTTCCCTTTGCTTTTCCATAAGGCTTACAACTTTTGAACATCTACATAATTATTTATCAAGTTTATTGCCTTTCTCCTTCCTCCTTAGAAATAAAAGCTTTACAAAGCCATTGATTCTTTTCTGCCTTGTTCTCTGACATATCCCACCCAGAGCTCCTCCTCGTATATAGGGGATGCTCATAGTATACTGCTGCATGCGAAAATGAGTGAAACATGCATAGATGACTGTGTCTGAAACTTCAGTGTGCTTTATTTAATAGCATTTCATTAATAATGTAGTTTCCTGCGCTTTAATCCAGGCATTCTGAATCAATAATTGTGAGATTCAAGAATGTGCATGTTTAACAGGCTCTCCGAGGATTCTGAAATGGGAGGTTTGAGGTCATACTTTGAGAAACAGTTTTTAGGGTGCAGCTTGAAATTGGTTAACAAAGGATGCTGAAGAAGAAGAAGAAGAAGAAGAAGAGGAAGAAGAAGAAGAAGAAGAAGAAGAAGAAGAAGAAGAAGAAGAAGAAGAAGAAGAGGAGGAGGAGGAGGAGGAGGAGGAGGAGAAGCTGGAGGAGGAGGTGGAGGAGGAGGAGGAAGAGGAGGAATCCTTCGTCCCGGTAAGCTCCTCTCTGCTTGTGCATTCCTTCCTTCTGCTAAGCCTCCATATCTTACTGATGTCACATTTTGGTTTTGTTCCTTTTTTACACTGTGAAATATGTGCTTGATGCAATTACCATTGCTCATCTACCCATATGTCAAATGGTTCCTAATAGTCTAAAAATGTAGAATCTTTAGTACTCGTAATGCAGGTGTTGATCTTAGCTACAGATTACATACCAGGGATAACTATCATGAAGAAGATGAACAGGAAAGGTGGAAATTTATAGCAATTATTTATGTTAAAAGCTTTTTAAAATCTTCCAAAATCTCTAGCTAACATGAAAGGGAAATATTTGGCTTTTGACCCACTCCTTTTACCCAGTATCTTATTAAGACAGGGAAAGTGGGTCATGCCATAAAGTATAGAGTGTGCGCAGGATCTCACAGAATTTCTACTTTTACGCATTATACTGTTATGTGACTCCAGGTTTAAAACTGAAGATATCACTCAACTTAAAACACAGTAACATTTGACTCCTAAAATTTTTGCATCAGCCTTAAATGAGTCCAATTATATTCAATTTCATAAACTCTTTGTCTACTAAAATTACCAAAATATTTTCATGTCTATTCTTTCTAATAGCTACTCCATAGATCTTGTTTGATTTCTTTATTTTTCACTATTAAATGCCCATTACGTAGCAGATACTAGGATACAAGAGTATTTAAAGACATGATCCATGTCATTACATAGTCTATAACTTAAAAAAATAACCAAAAAATAAATGATCACATATTGTATGATCCAAATCCAAAATGCCAGCATGAAAGGGATTTGTAAAAGAGTGGGAGGCCAAGAACTGAAAAAAGGGATGTCCTTGCTGAGTCTTAAGAAGAAAAAAGATTGAGTTTGGGAAATGCAAAGTGGAGAGAGGACTTTCAAGGCTGAGGAAACAAGAATAAGCTTGCATGGATTTTTCCATTAATTTATTCCTAGAGGGAAAGTAAATATTCATCGCTTCTAGGTCCAAAACCTGAGTACTAACTACAGGATCAACTATTAGCAAGTTCTTTAACCTCTCTGCAATTTGAGTTTATAACCTACAAAGCAGCAGCAATAAAGTGTGTAATTATATGGTTATCTTGAAGATTAAGTTAGATTAGATAAAACATTCAAGCAGTACTCAGCATAAAGTCAGGATCCAATAAATGTTATTTTTATTTATTCATAACTTACCATCATTAGTTCACTTGGTATTTTAAGCCTCTGTTATAATGAAGGTTCAGGAGTACAAAGACGTAGAACAATTTTCAGAGAATTAATATCAAATAGTTCAGAATGTCTGGGGCATGAATATTTGGAGAAGTATTAGAGAAATAGAAGCCAGATTATCAAGGATTTTGTGTCACAAAATGATTGTATGGATAGTAATCACCTGCACCGAGTAAGTATTTTCCTATTCTTTCTGCTATAAAGTAGTATACACTTTATAGCATACACAGAACATACTTTTTATAGCATACTTTATAGTATACACAGAGGATCCATCTGGGTTGATATTTTTTTTTTCAATCAATTGACTCTTCTTTTAGAAGTCTGTAAGACTCAACAAGAATCTTCTAGATCCTTTCCTGGCTATCTATAAGTATCACTTTCTCAAATGTCATAAGATGATATTAAGTTCCAGAGGATGGTGAATTTGTCCCTGTGAAACTGTTCAACTTGTCCATATCACGTGTTCTGCTTTCATTGACTGTTTTCATTTTTTACATTTAGCATTCTGAGCAAGTTAGAATTTTCTATACCACATAGATTTGTATTTTGTTAATGTAATTTCTCTAAGAATGAGGCAGACACTAACATTTGCTGAGTATCTATGAAATGTCATCTGCGGCTATACCCCTAGCATCTGATCCGGTCCATTCTTGGAAGCTAAGCAGGATCAGCCTGGTTAGTCCTTGGATGGGAGACTGCCTGGGGATTCCAGATGCTGTAGAGAAGGACCTGACAGCCCACTCCTGAAATAATCCGCCGTGGAAAACCCTATGAATAGCACAGAAGCACTAACACAGCATAATGTCGGGGAGGGTTTCCTTCTGTTGTACATAGGGTCGTTGTGAGTTGGACTTGACTCAATTGCACCGAACAACAGCATCAGCCTGAAGTGTCAAGCATTATGCTGAGTTTGGATAGACACACACACACACACACACACACACACACACACACACACTAATTCACATAAACTTTATAACAACTCTGTGAAGTTGGTGGTAATACTCCTATTTTAAAGAAAAATAAACATGTACTTATGAAAATATAGCTATTGATAAACTCAAGATTGAAACCAACTCTACATGACTCCTAAAAAATACTTTGCAAACTCTTATGCAAAAAAACTTATTGTGCTTTGTCACCTTTGTCAAATGGTAAGAATCTAATTACGGAATTTCATAATCAAAGAGAAGTAATAAGTTAAATATTCCACCCACCCATTCAGTCTTTGCCAGGCATATAACTTGATCTGCATAACTCATTTTTTAGTAGTATCATAGAAAGTAGTATCTCTTTTGATAGCTGAAAAATACAAAGAGTGTCCTCATATTTAACTCAACAAGTATATATTGCATAACGAGCTTGGCCCTGCACTGTGTTATACTCCAGCATTTATAAGGTACTACCATTTAAGCCTCCTTACCATCCTGGAAGTAAATTGGTATCTGCTTAGAGACAGCTCAAAACAGGGAGCTTCAAAGGAGGGGCCCCATCTTTGGACACTCACGAGACAGCTCTGATCCTGAATTGCATTCCCTTTAAGGTTTTTATGTAGGATAACGCTAAGCCTTTTCTTAAGGTAAAACTTTACATAAAAGAAGACAGTTATATTACCAGAGTATTTTTTTAAGTCTCAGATTACTTTTAAACTTCCTCAGGATATATAGATAGTACTATTAATTTTTGCCATGCTGAGTTCTTTTGAAAATTATTTTAAATTATACAGTTATATGCCGCACCTAGAGTCCAAAGAAATTTCTGTTAGATTGGCAGCTTCTTAAAGGCACATGTTTATATTCTGGGTTTGAGCACTGCTTATGATGATAGTGTGGGTCTTCACTAAAAGCAGAATTCAGTAAGCCAATTTCATGCTTAAACTTGTCATATGTAAACAGAAAAGCAAGCATTAAGAACTGAGTTTAAATTATGTAAACAGAAACTAAGGCAACTCAACTCAAGAGACTTGCTGTAACCACCCAATGGGACAGAAGAACCACTGCACATAAACTCTGAATTCTAATGTCAAGCTACCACTTATCTGAAATGGCAATTATATTTTCTAAACCAAAAATCAGGCCACAATGTAACTGTGATTTTTTTTCTGATTTTTAAATTTATGGCTATGAAAAGTCTTACAGAGCTTCCAAAGTTAAATATTCACTCAGGAATTATTTTATAAACTAGATTACGCTGGGAATATCCTAGTTTGTTTACCATATCAACCTACCATATCAAAATAACTGTTTGTAAGATGCCCTACCTAAACTAATCACGCTGGCTTTCCTTCTGTGGACATATACTTTTCCTCATGAAACCCTGAGCTTAGCAACTTTTCATGAGGATCTTTTAAATCATAAAGTGACCATATAATATTCCTTCAGTCCTGTGCCACAGCTAGAACCGTGCAGCGCTCCTTTGTTTACATAACAAGAGAGTTCCAAAAGAAAGAAAAATATCCTGAAATTCTAGACAAGATTTTACTTAGGGCTTGGACCTAGGTTTAGGGTGATAAAAATGTGCAACAATGTTACGGATCGAAAATGCGCAGGTCCACTCTCACCTGCTTAAAAAGTTGGAGGTTAACTGCGGTCTCCAAGAATTGTTTCATCACACTTGAGCGGTGCTTTACGAAACTCTCCTCGCAGAAAGTGATGGGCTCACCCTGGAGAGAAATGAAGATGTTCAGGGCATCAATCAAAGGTCAGTCAGAGAGAACCCGGCTCTTTAAGGAGGCACATGGACTGGACGGTCCTAGAGGAGCTTAAGACACAGAATCAATGAACAGATCCTTATGTGTAATAGCTGGACTTTAGGGTAGTAGAGATATCCCTGCACTGCAAATCCTCTATGATAGTTTTCTAATCTAGGCTCTCTCAGACTCTCAAAATTGCTCAACTTCACTGCTTCAGATTAGGAGTAAATCCGCTAAGAACCATAAGATTTGACATTGTTAGATTAAATTATAAGTAAAAAGGCAGCACATGCCAGGGGCTGTTCCGCATGACTGTGATCCCAGTGATGCAGGCAGCTGAGGCAAGGGGTCATGAGTTCAAGACCAAAGCAGTCTATACAGCTTTGCGAGTCTCTGCCTCAAAATATGAAACATGCTCAGTGGTGGGGCACTTGCCTACCATGCATGAAGTCCTGAATTTAATATCCCTAGTACTGAAAAAAAAAAAATAGCATGTACACTTGAAAGAGACTAGCAATCAGGTTTTCATCCTGATTAGAAAAATTCTGAGCATAATCATTGCTGTTTGATCCAGGTGCAGTGGTGCACTCCTGTAATCCCAGCGGCTTGGGAGGCAGAGGCAGGAGGATCGCAAGTTCGAGACCAGAGGCAGTCTGTGTAATTTAGCGAGACCCTGTCTCAAAAAGTAAAAAAAAAATGGGCTGAGGGTGCAGATCAGTGGTCCAGCACTTGCAGAGCATGCAGGTACAAGGCCCTGGGTTCAAAATAATAATAATAATAATAATAATAATAATAATAATAATAATAATTGCTATTTGATTTCTGCCCTTTATATTCCTTGTTACCATTAATTTGTTTTTAAATTATTAATAAGAAGTTTTTGCGGTCACCTTCTCTTCATGATTGCAAACGCAATTCTGATTGCAAACATTCGGGGTAAGTTCCACCTGGCATATGCCTTTATGTAGCCCATGCGCTAGATGATCATATCTCTGCAAGTGCCCATGGCAGCTCCACCCCACGTTACTCCTCCACACCACAAGGACCGAAGCTGTGAGTCCTAAACATCCTGCTTCTTCCACTTATGACTGCAGAAAATCATCGCTCATAGCCGGCGCCTACCACCTGCTGCTCCCTGCATCAGTGTAAATTGTCCTCTGCACAGTCAACCCTACATAGAGATACCTGACTGTACCTTACGGCCAAATAAAAGACTAAATGACAATGATTCATTCATTACGGTGAATCCTGCAGCAATCCTTAGCTGCAGTAAAAAGGGAATGATGAGCCTTATTCACCTTCTTGCAGAATTTTGGGGAAATATCAATTATAATTTATTTTAATGCAGATTCAACACTTGGACTACAGGTAACTTGAGGGAAAATTCTGAAAGTAGGCTCTGCACAAATAAAACGAGACTAACAATCTGTGTAGGACAACTGTTAGCACTTTCAGATGGAATTTAATGATGCTAGAATTGTACCAGCAAGTAAATTAGCCACTAGTCACGAGCAGATATTAGTGTAAATTTGTTAAGACGGGATAAAATAAAAAATTCATTTCCTAGGAACTCAGGCTCGTTACATTCGAAGTGCCGAGTAATCACGCATGGCTGTTGGCTATTGTGTCGGGTAGCATAGATACAGAACATTCCCTTCAGCACAAGAAGTCTTGGAATTCAAACAAATTATTAGAGAAAACACTGTGATAGCCTCTTAGCTAGCGGCACCCGTCACCATTTGCCAGTCAACTGGCCAAGATAAAATGCCATTTTAATTATTTACTCATTTGTTTATTTATTTTTGTGGTACTGAGGGCTGAACCCGGGGCCTCACACATGCTAGGCAAGTGCTCTACCACTGAGATGCAGCCCCTCAGAGCCTTCTGTATTTTGAGACAGACTCTCGCTAATGTGCACAGGCTGCCTCTGGTCTCTAACTTGAGATCCTCCTGTCTCAACCTCCCCAGTCACTGGGATTACAGGCATTTGCCACAGTCCCCAGCTTGCCATTCTATATTTTCATACTGATTGCTGACATTCTAATGAGCTACAGAATGTTCTTAAATTTGCACATTTTAAAAGTTGGATTAATTTACACAAATTTATTTTGGATAACCAAAATACACTGTATTTTCTACTATCTGTAGAACTTACAACCTATCAAAAACAACAGGCAATCCTGTTAAACACAAGGGTCTATTGTTTTCATATTCCTGGTCTCAGCATCATGCCTAGTTACATTAGAAGCCCAATAAATGTTTAATGAATGAATAGATAAAAGAGCAAGTGAGTGAAGGCTTGTTCAGTAGGATATATTGTCTTTTCAAAAATAAATACAAATTTTAAAAATGATTGTCTCTAATGACAGTTCTGACCGTATCACTGCTATTACAAAATGATCAGACCTAATCATAGTTTTAGTTCTTTTTCATAGCTTTTCTTCCAAAAATGTAAGGCTATATCCCATTGTTGTCAATGGTCTGCTGAAAAATTGCTAGTAACGTTACAGGAAAACATCTTCAACTCAGATATAATCCTCTACCTCCCCCTGAAAAGTTTAGACTCTATGGTACAAGCAATCGTTTATTTTGATGAGAAGGAGAAGGCGGCAAAGTGACGGGCAAATTCAAGGCAAGGAAAAGTGAAAGAGATGAAAGTTACTTAACTGTTTACTCCAATCATTAACCAATGTGAATTAAACTGGAAGAAACCTGTTCTCGTCTATCTTTGAGCACGTGCTTTCAGCCTCTGAAGGGGACTGAGGTGAAGGCCCCGCTGTGCTGTCCATTGTGACAACATGAACCACGGTGAATCTCCGAACTACACTTTCTCCTGATTGATACAGCTTACTTACTAAGCATCTTGAATGGTAACAAAGACAAAGCCCTGAGACGATGAATTTCAGGCAGGTATTTTAAAAATAACTCAGACATAAAGAAAAAAAGAATTAAAAAGAACGAAGAAAGTTTACAAGACTTATGAAATATCAGTGAACAAATATTCATCTTCTTAGGTTGTGTGCACTCTGCGGCCCTGGGTTCAATCCCCGGCACCATAAAAATGGAAGAAGAGCCTGGCAGGCCACTTCCAAAGCAATCAGCCATTGAAAACCCTATGAACAGCAGAGAAGCACTGACATAGTGCTGGGCATGGCACAGTGTCAGGAAGTATTTTGTTCTATTGTACATAGGGTTGCTACGATTAAGTATAGATTCAATGGCACCTAATAACAACATCATGTAATGTAAACTTGAAGTCAACCCCTATTTAAAAAACTCTAACTTAGCCAAAATAAGTCACTAAAAATCATTTTGTCTTTCAAATTCACTTTTATATCTTATCTACCTAGGATAGTGGTTTCCCAGCTAGGGAACACAGAGGCTGCTGTGTTCAGAAGGACCTAGCTACCTCTTGAGTTAGAAGCAACCCCAGGTGACGCCCACATAGTGCTGATTTTACAGGTATGGAAAACCAAGTGTTTCTGCCACCAAGGTTCCAGAAGGCAGCCTGTGAGGCCAGACAGCATGTACCAGGGTCAAGCGCTCTGAGCAGAGCCTGGTGAGGCTTTGAGGATGGAGCCTAAGCAGCAATGGAGACCTCAGGATGTGGAAGACGCCAGCACTGTGAAACTTCTGCCAGAGGAAGCTGCCGGCATCGAGTGGAACCAGCTTAGGAGGGCCATGCATTCTGCAAATGGTAGGCCCATGGGGTGGAGCCGTCGAAGCCCTTTGGAGCGGAAATGATGCCAGATACCAGACATGGAGCCACGGGATTTGTTTGTCCGGCAAGTGTTGCCGGTTGGGTCTTGCTGTGGACCGATCTGTCCTTTCTGTGCCCCCGCCCCTTCATTTTGAATGGGAATGCTTGCTCCGTGCAATTGCATGTCGGAAGTACGAAGTAGCGGACCTGTCTTTTGTTTTGAAGGAGCGCACGCCTAAGTTTGCTTCAAGCCTCAGTGGGGACTTGGGTCTTAAGAGTTTTCAAAGATGGCTGAGACTGTTAAGGCTGTGGAGACTCTTAAGGCTAGACTAAATGCATTTGTATCACGAGATGGCCATGACCTTTGGGGGCCAGGGCCAGGGTGCTGGGGTTTGGATCTGAAGGCTCCCCGAAGGTCGCGTGCTTGAACGTTGGGTCCCAGGTGGTGGTGCTGCTTGCAGAGGCTATGCCTGTTGTGAGGTGGGGGTCTAGCTTTATGAGCATGGCTCCCTGGGGGCGGGCTTTTGGAGATTTTTACCCAGCTCCAGTCACTCTGTCTGCTCGCTGCTTCGTTCCTATAAAGATTTGAGATTCTCTGCCATGGGCCTCAGCATCCCTGCCTTCCTTCTATGGACAGAAATCCTCTGTGAGTTTCCTACAAATCTCTCCCCCATGAGTATGTTTTGGTCAGTTTCTCTGTCACAATGAAATACAAGCTTACTGATGCACAGCCTAACAGAGCTGGGTGTGGTGACACATGCCTGTATTCCCAGCCCTCAGGAGGCTGAAGCAGGAGGTTCACATGTTTGAGGCCAGCCTGAGCTACACAGTGAGTTCCAGGCCAGCCTGGACTATATAGTGAGATCCTGTCTCAAAAACAAATTGACTAAGTAAAATAAGAAATAAATAAATGAATCAGCCTACTATTCTTTAATCAATAATGCAGAGAGAAACAGACAGATTTGACTCATGCCTTCTTTGGACTATCTAAAACTCTGGCAATAATTCTACACGATAATTTGAGGGCAGTAAAATAAGTGAAAATGGGCTAAGATGCAAACAGATGAACGCACTTAATAAAAGTGTTACGAAGACAACAAATTTCCAAGTGTCACAAAAACTGCTAAGTTCTATTTTGGTTTAACTTTCACTTTCTGTCATATCCGAACTTATTAATTAGATAAATTCAATTGTCTGGCAAATTTCTCAATGATCTCAACAAGATCAGCTAAGTGCTTTGAAGTGCTTGAACGCAACCAATTAGTTAAGAGATAACTATTCCATTTTTAGAGTTTAATAAGGTGATACGCAAAGGTACATGAAAAATATTAACTAAAGGTTACCAGTGGAACTAAAAATGTCAAGAATGGGCTTTACAGTGTATTGTACGTTAGGTTTTAAAAGACAAGTCACGGTACTTTTTTAAGGTGTGATGTTAAGATGATGTTTCTTTCTCCTGCCTCCTACCAAAGAGCACCAAAAAAAAGCCAGCTAAGCAGCGATGAGACAGATGCTTACAGGTTTGTATCTCAGCGCATCTCTGTAGGATCCAAACAAAGCCGCCTGGGCCCTGAGAAAGGCTCTGGCCACTCCGTCGCCCGTAGCTGTGGACTGCTTCTTCAGTTTATTTTTCAAGGCCGAGACCTGCGTGACAGAGGGGAACGGTTAAATTAACACCTCGGAAATTGGTACGGGGAGGTACGAACCCAATCAGCAGGCGCACCGCAGTGTCTGCGGGGCGGCCAAAAATCCATCCTCCTCCCTGAGGCCTTATCTTTTTCGCTGCAGAGAGCACCCGCTGCTCTGCTAATTGAAAGGAGAGCGGGAGAGAATGGTAATGCGCTGATGCAAATTGGTTTATGCTCTCTCTTTTCTTCCCGGGACCTCTTGACATAAATAGGCTTTAATTATTTTACAGTAAATTGTTTGTGAGCCGCTTCCCCTTTTTATTTTTAGCAGGCTCGGTGTGTGTCTGCTTGTTTTGAGAAGAAGCTGATGGGGCGTCATTCATTCCCAGATATGTAGAGCTGTCTGTGATGGGCCCTCCAGGATCAGTTACAATTTTATTTTACTTTTGGAAGACCCATTTGCATATGTAATTTTCCAGTCATTTGTTGAATTGTTTTTGTCGTTAGAAAAAGAAGAGGGGGAGAGGAGGTAAAGTTATTGGAGCCAACACCGTGAGTGGGAAATTGTCACACGGATGTGACACATGGGCTCACTCAATCTTAACAACAGTTCTTCTAAGGAAAGCACTCATATTCCCATTTATAAATGGAAATGTGCAGGCGCGGGACGTGCCTCACTATGTAGCGGAAAGTTGCGATACGAACCCAGTCTTTCCGGGGTTTTCACCACCACACACTGGCTTTGAGTTCAGCGTCATTGCTTCATAAAGTAGCAATCAGGATAAAATACTAAGGTTTTTATACCAAAGAAAAACCTACCCAGGAATCTGCATAATTTTAAAGGGCAGTTAAATTTGTTGTCATTTTTCATACATATCCCATCTTTTAATTTCAAGTGCTATGTATTTTAAAGAATTATATTATCTATGAATAGCTCTTACTGGGAAGGATTTGTGAGATAATACGCCTGTTGTAAACTCTCATTTTTCAAGAATGAGAAGATAAAATATGCTCCTGTGCATGCAATTCCCTAATTCCTTTCATATAGAAAACTAGTCTGCATACTTCAAAATGTTGATTCTCATATATGTTCCTCATCACTGCTTAAAATACGAACAAGTTGTGTAACAATTCTGTTTTCTTAAGAGAAAAAAGAATACCCAATGAGACAAATTCTAGTTGGGCTGCTCCCTTGTTGTTGCTGTTGTTAGGTGCCGTGGAGTCGGTATCCGACTCATAGCGACCCTCATAGGGTTTTCAATGGCTGAGTGCTTCAGGATTGCCTTGGGAGTGGATTGCCAGGCCCTTCTCCCATTTTTTGTGGTGCTGGGAATTGAACTCGGGGCCTCAGACACTGTAGCGCAGCGCTCTAACCACTGAGCTAAATCCCAGCCCAGCTCCTCTGCCCAGCAGCTCCTCTGCTCCCTTAAGAGAGTATATTCTTGTCTGTGGGGCTGGGTTTAGCGCAGTTGGTAGAGCACTGCTCTGCACTCTCTGGAGCCCTGGGTTCGATCCCCAACACGGCAAAAATGGGTGAAACATGTGGCAATCCCCTCCTGAAGCAATCTGGAAACAATCAGCCATTGAAAACCCTGTGAGGGTCACTGTAAGTCAGAACGGGCTCAATGGCACCTAACAATAGCAACAATAACAAGAACATTCTTATCTATATGAAATTACCAGATAATATCATTTGTCATTTCTCTCTCTCTCTCTCTCTCTCTCTCTCTATATATATATATATATATATATATATATATATATATATATATATATATATATATATATATATATATATATATATATATATATATATATATATATATATGTATATATGTACATATGTATATATAGATATAGATAGATATAGATATAATGTTGTTTGTTGTTGTTAGGTGCCGTTGAGTCTGTATCCGACTCATAGCGACCCTCTGTCCAACAGGGGAAACACGATTGTCAGTGCTTCTCTGCTGTTCATAGGGTTTTCAATGGCAGATTGATTTTTGGGAGGGGGTTGCCAGGTCCTTCTCCCAAGCCTACAGCTTCTGGTGTTCCCAGGCGGTCTCCCATCCAGGTACTAACCAGGCCCGACCCTGCTTAGCTTCCGAGACCTGATGGGATCGGATGCCACAGGGCTATGGCTGCAGATAGATATAATATGTATGCATATATATATGCAAAAGTAATATCTCTATTTCTCTATGCAAGTAGTCCTGACTATTCCTATAGATGATGATTGTAATTGAAGTGTCAACCTAATTAACAACTAAACTTTGAATAATGTTAATGAGAAATGAAGACAGCATCAGAGGAAAGACCAGCTCTACAGGTGATAAACCTTCACAGTAGTGACATTTGCCAGTGTAAAGTCACAGTTACTGTGATCTGATCAAAGAAACAGACCCCCATTGGGTCCAATTATAACTATAGTTTTGAAAAAAACATTGAGTTATGATGTTCATAATCTATGCAGAAAAGGCTTCGGCAGTATAGGCCTTTTCCCCATAGCTGTGATCTTTTCAATTTATAACCAAGCTCCACAGATTCAGATAAAAGTTTAGAGCCTAATTCATTTAGCCCACAAAGTGCACAAACCAGGATTCATTTCAGAAGGAGATTTTATTATTACAATCTAACCTCAATAAACACACACTTTTAGGTGATCCACATATTCAAACAATAATAAAATTGAAAGGTGCAAAAATAAATCCTCAGACTTAATGCCCTTTATTCTGGTTTGAAATATTATCATTTTTTTCCAAGTTCCAAATGCCTTTAAAGAAAAATCAGTGGAAATGAGTATCAGCACCTGTATTTGATTATTGCTCCTCCAAAAAGATTATGATAGAAGGAATACGTTTCCTTTTTTAAAAAAACTTCATAAAAAGTAAATGGTGGAGGTTTTTACATTTTGCTTTGGAAAATGAAAGAAAAATCAGAGGAAAAAAAAAAGCCTTGCCTTATATAGTTGCAAAAAAGTTTTCCTTAAATAAATTATACTTTTTATTAAAACATCAAATTGACCATTCGGTTTCCCATAAATCAAGGGCACAGTACTCTCAGAAAAATTGTAACACATGTTCATGGTCAAGGGAGGCAGTGGGATCGCTCCAGCCTTTACTACACCTGCCCCTCAGCTGCACGGTTGCTACGTGAGCGGTCCAGGGATGTAAGTCCCGTTCCCATAAACCCTTCCTGACTCCACAGTGAGTCTGCAGCCTTCACTTCTGAAGTCAGTCCCCCAGCCATGTTCCTGAGCTCCTAGTGGTTATACAGAAGATTGCTGTTGTTGTTAGGTGCCGTTGAGTCGTTTCCGACTCATAGTCGACCCTCATAGGGTTTTCAATGGCAGATTGTTTTTTCGGGATTGCCTTGGGAGTGGGTTGCCAGGTCCTTCTCCCATTTTTGCGGTGCTGGGAACTGAACTGGGGACCTCAGAGACTGCAGAGCAGCGCTCTACCCACTGAGCTAAATCCCAGCCCTGTACAGAAGATAGGAAAGGAAAAGGAAATAGTTGTTGTGGAACTGTACTGTCCAGAAAGGTAGCCAATAGATACGTGAGCAGGTGAACCATGATTATCCAAATGCAGATTTGTTCTAAGTTTAAAACAGACAGTATATACAGACAACTTACTGCAAAAGGAATCTCATGAATAATCCTTTCATTTATTTATTTTTGCGGTGTCGGGGGTGCTGAACCCCAGGGCCTTGTGCACACTTTATCACCTCCAGCACCTTTTGCGCTTTCTATCTTGAGACAGGGTCTCTGTGAGTTACACAGGCTCCCTCTGGGCTTGAACTTTCAACCCCCTGCTTCTGCTTCCCACGTTGCTGAGATTACAGGCGTGCGCCACCCTGCTCAGCCCCATCAATGATTTTTATAGGATTACATTTTGAACCATATTTTCAGTACTGGATTAAATAAAACATACCATGAAGACTGGTTTCACCTATTTCTTTTAACTTGTAAATGACACACTGGAGAACTGGAAATTGCTTATGTGGCTCTCGTTGTATGGCTAGTGGACTGTGACACTCTTTATGAGCATACTATCTAATTTCATACAAATGTGTGAGGCTAAGAATTGCCTAGCAAGAAATATACTTCTATTTTCCCTTTGCCTATTTCTACGTTATTTCAACTTTTACAAGCTACATCAAAACGAGTTTCTATAAGGCTTCAACTGTTGGTAACTTTGAGAATGCTTCTATTTTCCACAGACCACAAGGGTAACTGAACTGTTTCTATGTGAAAGTAAATGCTCAAAAATAGTCTGTACATTTAAAAAAAAAAAATTAGTGAGAACCCAAACCCAGTGAAAAATCAGGTTTGAGTTCAGCTTTTATTTTTTTGTATCACTAGTTATTTAAAAATTGGAAAAAAAAAGATGAAAATATTTTGTCTCTTTACACACAGGATTAAAATTTTAGACCCAAACCCAAACTGAACCTGAACCCTATGAATTTTAATGTTGAACCCACACCTTAGGCTGAATCAAATTTTCATTGTTTTGAAGGCTTGCTTTAAGGAAAATGAATACTAATGATGTTAAGTTTATTGTCTTCTTAAAAAATATTTCATTTCACATCTACTCACACCTTGAAATAACTTTATCAAAAATCACACCTTTATAAATCAATGAAATAAAAAACAAAAAAAGTCTGTAAAAATAAAATTGTTTTTAAAATTCAGTTTTAGATATAAGGAAATTAACAATATAAAATAGTTGTGTCAAGTCTTGCTGTTTTTCTGGTCTTCGGATAACTGGAGTAAATTGTGACCGGTTACCACTGCCCTTTGTAGTGCTTATTAGCTTTTAGCAGTTCTTAGCTATAAAATGATGGAGTCTCTTCTGCACCTTTTCAATACCTGGTCTGGGAAGCAGCACTTTCTGCTTTCTTTCAATGTCCACATTTAGTTATGAAATAAACGTGAAGCTTTCTGTGTAACCCTAAAGCCTATGCTCACATACAACGGAATTCAGAAAAGCATTTAGAACCGTCATCATATCGCTATTATCACAAATTCTATTACACAGAAAAAGTCAGTTGTTTTCTCTTTTTATTTTTAAGACAGTTAAACTAGCCTTAATGCCCACTGGCTAAAGATTACTTCAGGGCTGCCATGATTCTTGATTGTTGTTTAGGTAGTTTTCACTCTGTGTATAATTTTTTAGTCTATTTAGGTATTCTACTAGGCCAAATATGTTCAACAGTGAAAAATAACTTCAGAGATAAACATCATTTCATTGCTCTTATCAAATGTTAGATTTCCTTTCACACGAGAATCTGGGCCTCTAGACACTGATTTACTGGAGGAATTGTAACAGGACTTTAGCGCAGTGGGAGTTCCGGGCAGCGTGAATAATCTGACCACCAGTTCTCCACTTTACCCTCCTGCTTCTGAAATGACTATGAGTAAGAGGAGAGAATTACATGAGTAAACAGAAAAAACAGGTATAAATTAAAGGAGTGCAGGCCATGGGCACAAAGTCTGAGTAATGTAGTAATTATGCTAACTGGAGGAGGTCACCAATAGTATGTAAGGGGGTGGTTGATCAAAGAAGCAACGTATTTTTCTCTTATTTGGCTTCTGGATGCGTCTTCATGGTAAAAATAATAACCTTTACACCTAGTAATTTTAATTTTACTTTCAGAATCACAAGGAGAAATATGATATAAGATTAAAAGATAAATGTTTATAGAAATATTTACATAGCCTTCACAACCTAAAACACCCATTTTAAAATACATACTTTTATGTAACTAAATATACTCCAGAAGCTGTATGCATTTAGAAAACTTAAGAGTTTCAAATGATCCTCTGCTTTAGAACAAAGCTATAAAGTTAAAACCTTTAATTTACTCATGAAACATATTAGGTCTATCATATGAATTAGATATTAAATGCTTATACTTCTTAATATTCGGTTTTTTAAGAAACAAAATTAACAGTCCTCTGCTAGTACATATTTTTCTAACAAACCTCTATTTGAGGATTAAAATAGCAACCTTTAACATTTATTTAATGAAAAGCATATGACACAGTCATCTACGGAGGGAACCATTACACTGCTTCTTTGTAGCTTAAATTATCTATCAAACTCTCACTGCTATGGCATCATTTATAACTACTTTCCTCTCGGAGACATCGTAAGATTAGACAGCCAAGGCTGCTCTTCTCGCTGCCTGCTCGACTTTGGATCTGGAATGTCCCCAAAGACCCAGGGGTTCCTGGTCCATGGTGCAGCTGGAAGGGGGAGTCTTTAAGAGGTGTGGCCTGCATGGAGGAAATCAGGTCACCTGAGGCATGCCACTGAAGGATATTCACGCCAATGCCACCTCCATCCTCCAGCTACTCCAAAATGGACGTCCCGGGCCCTCCTCAACCTCAACCTTTCTCACCCCTTCGGCCTATCAGTTCTACCTCTGACACACATTCCAAATCAGTCTACTTTTCTCTAAATGTTAGCAATAACCATGTTCAGGTGACTATCCACTTTCACCCTGACCGCCGCCAATGGTCTCCTAACTAGCTTTCCTGCTTCCTTTCTGTATTAGTCAGCTGGAATGTGGTTGGGACAGAGAAACAGACTGAAACAGACAGGTGAGGGGAGAGAGTTACAGGGCTCTTGCAGAGCATTCCCATCCTATGAGTCAGGGTAGCCATACGGTGTGGCTGCAGGGCAGGCATGGCGGGGCCTGTGGTGGAGAACCTCATGTCGTGGCAGATCAGGGGCACAGAGAGTGATCGGGACCGTGGGTTTGGGTGGAAACCTCCAAAGCCCAGCCCCGAGTCATCTGCTTCCACAAAAGCTAAAACCTGCCTCCCAAAGTTCCATAACTTCCCAGGACAGCGCCACCAGCTGGGGACCAGCATTTAAACACGTGGACTGTGGGGAACATTTTAAATCATATGGCGGGGTTCCCACAAATGGAAAGCAAATTGAAGAACAGCACACTTTCAGACTATGCCGCTAAGAGCCGTATGGCTGCCCTTCCCTGCACTGCCTCCTTCATTTGAGGACAAAATAGACAGAGACTAGTGGAACAGCCACCTCAAACCCGGAGATGGAAGCCAGGTATTGAGGATGGCAGTTGCCCCACAGCTCTGGACAATGGTCCTCTTAATTGTTATAAAGTAGAGAAGTAATTATTTTGATCAAAGAATGAGTGCTCAGGTCTGTCATAGCAGTTCATCCTGCACCACAATTTACTTGCTGCCTAAAGAGGAAACAAGCAATACAAAAGGATGTGTGGGTGATACAAAATAAGAAATAAACCAAACTCTGACTACTTCCACAGTTTCTCATACCCGTGCACCTGAAATCAGACCCTCAGTGCAACTAACACTCCATTGGGTTCCTGCCAGGCCATAAGAGAAAATAAGCCCCAGGCCTACAGCCTGCACTGTTATACCAGGCAAGGAGAACACTGGAGCTCTTGGGAGACCATGCATTACCACAGAGACAATCCCTTGCAACACCACGCTTTATGTTCTCTGTGTCAGTGAGCCTAGAACAGACCCAGGCTACCTATCTCACCCTGTACCTAAATTAGGGTCCCTTTGCTATGATTCTTTCCCACTGCACCTTATTCCTTTCCTTTCCAATGCTTGTCTCAATCTGTAATCCTAGACGAGTGGTTTTTCTTAACATGAGTGCCATAAAATTAGGGTCTATGTTTTGTTATTTACCACTATATTCCCGGCTTTTAGCACAATAAGGGCACATAGTAGGGCTTGGGAAATACTTTTTGAATCAATGAATGAGTACATGAACAAATTAAAAATCTCCTCCATGCATGACTTTATATTTGCTCCTCAAGTTTACTTGAGCAGAACATCTGTGATGGGCACCAGGAACATATTTCATTTAAAGGTCCACCAAGGTATTGTCAGTAAGATTTGGGGATGGTTCTGGGGACAGTGCTCTCAGTGTGCACACACACAAATTCCTGAATATGGAAAACTCAAGAATCAAAGCACTAGAATAAATTGGAAATAATTTTAAAAGCCCAGACTCAAGGTTTGCCTTTTTTTTTTTTTTTTTAATTAGCGGTAAGAAAAGAGAAGAGCATGCTATTAAGATAGTGTGAGGAGGGGGCATCAGAAGAAGCCAAGGTAAATTCGTTTGAAATGAAAAGCCATGAGGAAGCCAAGAGACTCCACAGCACTTAAAATCACTAGAAGTGGAAGACAATAAATCACCTTCAGAAGTGGCAAAGGTACAGAGACGTGAAGGGGGAGCTGCTAAAGCCCGGGTCACTGTGGTGGGAAGGACACGTGCTTTTATTCATCAGGGAGAAAATAACAGAGATCTCTGAGATGTTTGGAAGCACATTTAAGGCTTGGGTGTTTTCTGTTTGTCTTGTTTTGTATCTGTTGTTGTCAGATGCCATCAAGTCGGTGTCCGACTCATAGCGACCCTACATACAACAGGAAAAACAGTATTGTTACTGCTTCTCTGCTATTCATAGGGTTTTCAATGGCTGATTGTTTTTTGGGAGTGGGTTGCTGGGTCCTTCTCCCTGTTTTGTATTTATGGCTTATATTTTTAAAATATACATGCAGAAAACAATAGGGAAATAGAAAAGTCTGTAATAGTTTACCTACAAACAAAAGCCTATTTGACAAATAATCCTATGTCTTAACCATTTGAGAGAATGGTGAGTTTCTGCCAACACTCAGTGTGCAGAAGTATGGTGATTGCCCTCAGTCTCCTTTCCCAGAGAGGGGCAGAAAATAAAAGGTTGCGCTCATAAGTGAAAAAAGTACATTTCAAATATGCTTCCAGGTTTTTTTCTTTCCATTATAATAAAAAGAACAAATGAAAATTTCCTTATAAAATAGTCTAGGAGATAACCATAAGCAGGGACTTTAAAAGTAAGCTTTTATTATAAGAGATGGAAGAAGTGTAATTGCACCTCATTCAACAATCATTTGTCGAATGCCCACTATTTTACAAAGCAATGTATCCAGGCTGTGTGGGAGCCGTGAGGCACAACCAGATGCCTGAATCCAAACAGGAGGACAGAGGAAGAATGAATGTGTGGCTACGCTTCTCCAGGGACACACTGAAAGCTGTCTCTGTCCCCTAAAGTCTACTCCATAAAAACTAAACAGAACATTCTCCAATTATGCCACAAGCGCCATAAAATTGTGCTATCTTTCCAACATGGGGTGCCCTAGAAATTAGTTAGGAACTTCACTTACCATTAAACATGATACAGATTATAGCAGGGCTGTGCCAAACCTGGAACTAATATACTGGTAATATTCTCGAGGGTCTTTTTTCTCTTTATAACATATATTATGGCATTGAACATGTTAAACCTTCATGTTAAATTAGAGGAAATATTCAATGAATTAAAAGCATTTATTGACAATTTGCATGGCCATAAGAGTTTAGTTCATATACTTTAAGATTTTGTGAAAAGTTGATTTAGAGGTTCTCTGAAATAGTCAATTCTTTTCCAAACTTATTTCTAAAAAAAAGCTAGATTCACTTGAATGTACATATTCAAGCATCTCATTGGAAGTCAAAATTTTAGGGGTTCTCTTTAGTTCCTTCGGCTTTTAATGACTTTTGGTGATTCAGGGTAATTTGTGTCTTTCCTTTTCATGTCCCAGTAACACCATTAACAAATCCCTTCATATAACACTCAAAAACTTCATTATCATATGCATGGTCTTTTACATAAGACTATTTTATAAAAAGGTCTTTCCAATGTTTTAGCAGTTAAAAATGCTTTATATCAAACATAGTTATCCTATCCCATAGTGTGTTTTATGGTGAATTGTGTGGTAAACCGCAAGTGCGCTATGTTTTCTACATCCCTTCTTGACAGAAATTAGAAAATTTTCCAATAACATTATATAAAGGATGAAAATGAAAATTCAAAAAGGGTGCTGAAAATCTTAATTTAAATCAAATAGGTTATTTCAATATTTTTCTTACAAGGCTAGAATGACAAATAAGCTTCTACATTAAATTTTAAAGAAGTTATCCCTTCCATTGTTTATCATGTTTCCAGGAAAGGAACCATGGTCTAGTGCCTGTGTCACAAGCGTGGGGATCAGTCTATATAAACTAAAACTTTAGATACACCATTAGCAGCACATTTTCTGTGCCTTGATTTTCTTACCTAAAATAAGGATAAGTACTTTGACCTACCTCAGAATGTTATTTTTTAAACTCTAATGAGTTAAAATTATTTAAAGGCAGTTAAGCAATAAAGGTCAGATTTTACTTGCCTGTTGTAATGAATATTCTAAGGCTTGTAACTTCTTCAGATGTTAATTCCAACCTGCTTCAATCGATAGGAGTTAGCCTATAACTGTTTACCTTCCCATTCATTTGAGGATACATTTCCAAACTCTTAGGAAAATTGTAAAATTATAAAATTGTAATTTCAATTATTAGCTTCATTTTCCAATAAGTAGGTTATCCTATTTGTTGTTCTTAAAATTACCTTAAAATATTGATAGTAAACATTAAAATGAGCAGTAAAATTAAATAAGCATAGAAATATGACATTTTGAATTATTACATAATTAAAACTAGATTTGTGTATATATTTGGAGTGGAAGGTTTCAGTAGTCCATTTTCTTAAATTAAAATGAACTCACTTGCAATTTCAAATGTTACATTCAATTCGACCAGTTCTTTTTTCCCTCCATCATAAACACGCTGCAATAACAATAACTTTGATTGATAGTTACTAACCCTTAAAGTTTACTTTTTTATTCCAAAACAGTCAGACTGCATATGTTTGAAGATTGCGACTAAAAACAGAGTTACATTGTGTTCACAGCCGAAACTACAAAAGTATATTTTAATGCATCTACTGCCTTTAAAAGTTATTTCATGTAATAATCAATAGCATTAAAACCAGTCCCGGTAAAATATTAGGACTTTTTATTTTAATGATAGAAATCTACAGTGAAATGATGAAGTCGAAAAACAAGTGTTCTTGTCAGAAGACAGGAAGAAAGTTTTTTCCTCTCCCTCCAGGAAAACAAAGGATTCCTGAAAGCTTTGCCCTGATTTATTTTTCCAATTTTAAATACCTTAAGAGTGGCGGAACTGCTACTGGCATGGTAGTATTTCTCACAGTCAATAAATCTAAAATATTATGTGTGAATATTGGAATGAAGCCATTAAGAAGATTACAGCATGCAACACAGCAGAGGGTCCACAGGAAAAAAGAACTAGTAATTCAGGACAACTGTGACCGCTGACCTCTGGACAGCCAAGACCAATGGTCAACCTGACACAATAATAGGGTGCACATGCCCGCAGAGTCCTGTGGCCGGCAGCATAATTTAAATGCTCTGGTGGACGATTTTAAAAGGCCCTCCATTTAAATTTCAGTTAACTTATTAAATAATCAAACAGTACCAGCAGTAATATTTTCCAGGCTTAAGTACACTCTGAGGATGCAAATCATACGCAAGAATTCAGTAGGGTCCCGTCGAAGATATTTTGACATTTTTAAACCATTTTGTGATACTTCATCATATTTCTTCCAGAACTGTAAGAGACAGCTTTGGAAAACTGATGATAAAGCTAAATTTATTAGAAATGGGTTGAAAAATCCCCTAAAATATTTTTAGAAAATCACTGTAACCTTAAAATGCCGCATATTTTCAACAAATGGTCCCAGCTCTGCCTCAGAGGTATTTTGGTTTGTCTGGTCTTTAACCCTATCTATAACTCTGTGTCTTTCAACTTGAGCAATTTAAAGCAATCTATATAACTGATCTGCATAACCATGAAATTTTCCTTTTTACCCATATTTTTTAATATTTCGGTTATGGTTAGTGATAATATTGTTTAAGAGTAAAGTACATGATGGTCTCTTCTGTCATTTTATGTATTTAAACTTATGCATTTTGTGAATAATGTTTAACTTCCTCATATATTTAAATAGATGTCTTAATTATAAACTAATTCCATAAGATAGTCCTCAATTTAAAAAGAATAAGGCATCAAAAATACAATTGCAAAGGTTCTTGCCAAGGAATCATCCTATTGAAGCTGACTATAAAAATTTTACTATCATATACAGGAAAACTGAGTTTATTTCTCTTTCTTTTTTTTGTTCTTTCTTCTTTCTAGTAAAAAACTTTCTCCTTGCAGCATTAGCAGTACATGCACATAATACACAAACACGGACACGTATGGAAAGCATTTTTAAAAGTTAGCATTCTATTTTCATAATTATTTCTCTATCCAGGGAAGAATGCATGATGGATTTCAGAGTGAATATCTAATCCTTTATACCTCTTTCTGTAAAATTTTATGATGAGGTAGTCTCGTTATAATAAGCTAAAAAGATAATATAATTGTTCACTGGCCTGGGTTTGGATTGATTCATACACACAATAAATTTTACTACAGTCAGATAACATAGTTTTATTTAACATGCTTCAAGTCAGTGTGTACTTTATGTTATTTGTAGGCACAAATAATATGATTTTAATCTTAAAATCATATTTTCCTATTACTAGCCATGAGATTAATCAAGGCTAGGATTGCTGTATTTTTTTAATTTGGGATTTTTAAATTCACTTTTTCAAAGTAATTGTAATTTACAGAAAAATATAATATGATGGTTTTACAATACCCAATTTTTAATATCCTTGGAAAGAATGGGTATTTTGATTTTTTATAAAAGGAATTGTATTAAACTTAGAGCTATGTCATAAAAATATTTTAAAACAGCTGTTAAATAAAATACGCACAGAAATAGAACTGGTCTGCATCTTTGCCCTAAACGAAGGAGTACAAAGGCCAAAAAATACACTTTTGGAGACTATTTAACATGAAATACAGAATATTCCCCCTTATAAGCTACACACACACACACACACACACACACACACACACACACACACACACACACACACACCCTCTGCAAGATCAAAGACCAGACGAGAACTGGCACTTAATTTATCAGCCTTTACAGACAAAAGACAGTTTTCGTCATTTCAAAAGGATCAGATGTCTTTTATGACAAACTGGGTTTGCAGTTTAATTTACAAATAGAATTCTAAGTAAGCAGTCTTTGCTCTGCCAAAGCAAATGACAAACGGTGTAGGTTTTCATTCTTGCGGCACTCAGCAGGATAGAAAAGATTAAAATAAAACTGAAATAATTTAGAGAAAACAAATAAATGTTTCAGAAAGTTGAGGGAGATCAAAGCAGGAATTTTCTGACCCCAACTGTACAAGCATTTCTTATTATATTGACCAGTGCCATCAGATCATTAATTAAAAGGAAAAGCGCTGGCAGGTGGCAGAGAAGCAAAAGCCGGTAATTGGCCCCCTTCTTCTCCTTGCCTTCAAAAACTCTCTCATTCTTTTGCAAGACATGCCACCAGGCAGACAGAGATGTCTACTTTGTAATGTAATGATTAAGGGGAGATGAAGAGACTTACATTTAAAGAAACTCTGCCTAATGAATGCATCTAGCTTTTTAATTATGACTCTACTTTTACAATAAGGAATATGACGCTCCGCTCAACATCTCCTCAGCTGCCAAAAGGTAAAAAATATTAAAAATAGAATCTCCATTGATGCCTCTCACACCCCTTGTGCACACCCAGCCCTTCAATTTCAGGTAAAATGTGGGGACAATGGCTCTCAGTAAGTCAGGGGTCCAGGAGAAGAAATATAGATGCTCACCAAAGACTGCCCTCCACTTACCACGTCGCCTGGTAGGTTGTTCAAGTCGTTAAATGGTGATTCTAAAGTGTTTGTGTCAACATTCAACATAACCACATCTTCTAACGACTTATTTCTCACTCTCTGTTTGGAAAACACAATCATGGAAAAAATATTACATTTTCCTTACAAACTATGATGAGCTTGGAAACACACACACACAAAAATATTTAGTGCATTAGGCTTGGGAAATACAAAAGGATAATCCTACATTATTAAGGAATATAAACAACATTGTCTTCTGAGAGAGGAAGCTTGACTACAACCTGTTCAAACAGATTTGGTAAAAATGCCTAATATAGAACACACGCCTATTTAATATTTAACTACAAATGAGGTATCACAGCAAAGACTTATTACAAATAGGCACAATCTCATTGCACTGTAAAGACTGCTAGCCTTTAAAATTCATTGACTGAATATCAATCCTAGGATCCAGGAATCTGTGCCCCATGTTATAACTATTTTTAGCATAAATTATAGCATAGGGACAACAGATGCCAGCAACCGGGACCATAGGAGTATTAAGCTGCATTTTAAATAAATAAATATTTCCTCTACCTCTCCATACCAGTAGGTACACATCAACAACCAGGAATGAAAGTGGAATTTATTGCAAGTAATATTCCTCACATGAATTTCAACATAAAGAATCAAATTTAACAGCCTGCCACGTTATTTTTGTCTTATTTAACTAAAACCTCAGTCAAAACAAAGTAACTCAGTATGTCTATAAATGATAATAAATTAGAATTCTATCAAATTTTTTATCCTTAAAAAGGGAAATATTTAGTTTGTTTTCCTGTTTAAATGAACATTCATACTTAAAACATTGAATTCTATTGTCTCATCTAAATTATAGCAAATAGGATTGTTCTTCAGTGATAATTAATATGCTCATTAGTGAAATATATCCATGAATTCAGAATTCTATAATTGTATAGGTCAACTACTAAAAGGTCAATAACTAGGTTCAGTGAGGTATTTTTAAAAGTATCA